>JANTPZ010129648.1:0-23401 GCA_025593235.1 Vachellia pachyceras
ATATTGGAGTCAATTTGGAGTTAGATCGGCAATAATTAAAATAATATTTTAAAAGTATAGGTGCTATTTTAAATAAATATAAAAATAAAGATATATTGCTTAAAAAGGTAAATTCCCAATAAAATCATAAATAATAAGAATTTCATGTGGTACTCTAATCGTAAATATACAATAAATAGCTGATCGGACATAGTTGATCGGTCATGTGGTACTCTCATCATCCTCATGCCGTATTTTCTCTTTAATATTTAGTAAAATTGTGTTCATCATTCAGACAGCTTGGAAGATTTACAGTTCCACTAGTGGAAGCAACTGGCAGCTAAGGCTTCTTGGCAGCTATCCTGACTTGTCGAAGGTGTGAAGAAGCCCAGACTGACTCTTTCTTTATTTTTTTTATAAGGTTACTTTACAATCTCCCTCCATCTCTTTTCCTAATAGGCAAGAAAAACTCCCTTCCTCCCTCTTAAAGGCGATAAATGTAATATCCATATTTTCTATAATTGGAAAAAAAGGTAAATGAAAGAAAGAATATCTTTTACGTATCCATCTAGTTTATCAACTTTTCTTGAAATGATGCAAAGAAAGACATAGCTACATATCAGTTAAGGATCTGGAGAATAAAAGGAAATGAAAAGAAAGTTTAAAGAAGGGTAAAATGGTCATTTTGTATATTTAGAAAATGTAAGGGCCAAATGGTTATATAGAAAAAGTTGAAAGGCATTTTGGTAATTTGGGCCTAGATATCATAAAGTGACCCTAGAAACCTGGAAATGAAGGAAATAATTATATGAGCAATATTTGAGGCAAAATGGATTTTAATAATTATTTAATATTTGATTGATTAATGAATTTTAAATTAATATAATTATTTAAAATATCTAGAAGCCTTAGATATTCTGTTTTAAAGTGAGAAAAAATAATTCAGGAATCATAGAAATTTATAAAATTGTTTTCAGGTTAATGGTAATAATGGTTTACTAGAACGGAAAGAAAATAATAGAAATCCCCTGAATTAAGGTTTTCTAAAGAAAATTCATTAAAGGCATTTTTGAAAAGTGAAATGAGATAAGAAAAATCATGGTATTATCAGATGAATTATGAGAATTTTTAATGACCATGTACTAATAAGTGATTAGGGAATTCTTAAAAAGAATTTCCGAAAGAATGTTCCCGAATAAAGGAACCCTAAAGTAACTAAAATATTAGAAAGATGAATTGTGGGGTTTATGGTGAAGCCACATGATAGGGTTAAGAAAAATGCCCGTGACCCGAACAACTCGCACGAACCTATAGAAAATTCCCCAAATTTAGCCTACCCAGTGTTGGCTCGTGACAAATAAATGGGATGGGCATGCCAACGGGCTACCTGTACCCACCCGTTTTAAGTTTATTTTTTTATTTTTAAAATTACCTCTTATTCCAAATTTCCCTTTCCCTTTCCCTCTTATTCAACCCTAGTCATGGACACTTATCTCATTCTTCTGTTATGAGACTATGCTCAACAGCCTCTAAGGCACCACCGTTGAGCCTCTATTGATATCTTGACGACCACCATGTCACCATGGCTTTTGCTCTTTGTTGCTTAAGACTGAGATTGACTTCGTCTTCATGTCCGCGATCCACCGCTCTGCCTCTGCTCTTCATCTTTGGGTTCTTTTTCACCACACTGCCTTCGCTGAGGAGATTTCTCTTTCCCTTTTATGGATTTTTCTTTTGCTAGTTCTTAGATTTTATGGATTTTGATTTTTCCATTTGCTCTCTAATCTCTCTACTTCATTTCATTTTTCTTGCAGGTTTGTTGGTTTTCATTCCCTTGGTTAGTTGCTGCTCCTCTTGCTCTCTAATCTCGCTGCTTCATTTCATTCTCATTGGATTTCAGGTTTTTATCTCTCAATTATGTGTCCATTTAATTTTAAACTTATAAACTCTTGTTGCTGCTTTCCCATTCAATTTATTACATTGTTGCTGACTCAATTTATGCTAACGTCATTGATTTTCTTCCATCTTTTACATGTTTTCTAATCACGGTTCTATCTATTTTTTAAAGTATTGATTATAATTTGATACTTTAAGGAGAAGTTAAGGAGAAGTTTTAAAAAATAATGTTAAGAAAGTGTCTGTCAAGTTAATTGCTTTAGAAATAGAGACTGATCATCAGTTGTGGAGGAGAGGAATAGAGGAAGACACTGACACTATTTCATTTTCCTAAAATTATGATTAATGTTTTGCAAGTTTATTTCCATAAAATTACCCAAATAAATCAGTCATGGGTTCTAATATTCTCCTTAACATCAGCTTTGTAAATGTAAATATATAATTTTTTAGCTGGGTGTAACTGGTAATCGATTTGGTTGAGTTAGTTATCTTCTTGAAATATGATATTCTGGTTCAGTCATACAAGAAAATGAGCATGACAAAATCTCAATTTGAACCGGAAAATATGCAAGCTGCAACTAATGTGTTGGGGGAATTGAAAATATAACTACAGCCACATCCTTACCAACTAGTCATAATGAACATCAAACAATCAATGAGGGACAGGGATAACCAGTAAAAACACAGCTTACTAGGAAAAATATTTTTAGAAGAATCACCTAAATAATTTGATACTTGGAATCTAATGCAAACATCTAATGCTTGGAATCATTTCAAAAGATTGCCACTTGTTGACACCTTGTTTTGATGATAACAAAGTAGAATGTTTCATGAGTTAAAAAGTATTTGAGGGCATTAAAAATGGTTTTTGAAATCTAATGTGATTTCTAGTTTTTGAAATCTGATTTACAAGATGTTGATTCAATGCTTTCTGAATTTACTCGAGTGTTTTGTCAAAGTATTGACAGTACTCAAGCAATGGAATCCAATGCTCCAGCACTGAGCATTTTGAACTTAAGAAAAATCAGTGCTTTCAGTAAATACTTCAAGTATTGACATGAAGTGTTGTCAATACTCGAGCATTGGAAGTCAGTACTCGAGCATTGTGCTTTGAAAATGAAGTTTTAATTCATGCTCTCAGTGAACACTTCAAGTATTGGCAGAAGGTATTGCTAATGCTCGAGCATTGCAATTCAGTGCTCGAGTATTAGGATAAAAACAGAGCACCCAGACAGTGCTGCAATGCATTACTCCAAGTATTGGCTGACAGCAGAGCCAATGCTCGAGCATTGGGAACTCTGTGCTCGAGCATTAAGGTTTTTAGAAGCACTATCAGTCAACACTTCAAGCATTGACTTACAGTATAGCCAGTGCTCGAGCACTAGGATTCAGTACTTGAGTGTTGAATATTTTTCACAATACTGTCAGGCAACACTGTAAGCATTGACTGCCAGCATTGCTAATGCTCAAGCACTGGCATTCCAATACTCGAGCATCGGGCAAAAATATTAACTGTTCACTAATGCTTGCTGAAAACACTCCAGCACTCACTACCAGCACACCTAACACTCGAGCATTCATAAAGTCATACTCGAGCACTTTTGTTCTGATAGCTTTTACCTGACACACTGCACACCTACTTTCCTTATCTGTGTAACAACATTTTGAATGCTAACTACCCTCATAAATGCAGAAGCTCAAAACATTCAATGAGGAAAGAAGCAAAGCATGGTCCGAGGCTCGAAGACATTAACATTCTTCTGCAACATTCACCGTCATCTGACTCAAAAGCATTAAATGCCATTAATGCAGAAACCATTGGTCGTTAATGAGAGTAACGACTATTGAATGCAGTCTAATGGACACTTCATCAATTCTCAGCTATAAAAGGACCAGCATTCATTACGGAGAAAATAAGACGAACAATCTAAGCATTCAACGCTACTTATTTTCATTCTTCAAATACTTTCACTGTGCTTCATTATTAGCCATATACTCTTTTGAGAGAAATTTCTGAGGCTAACACACTTTCTAAATCTGAGAAACTCAAGGAAGAGACCTTGAGTCTTTTGGGCTGAAAGAGAGTTAGAAAAAAGAGAGTGTCATACTCTGTTATAGTGAAAAGAGAAAGGGGGAGTAATTCCCAGGTTGTAAAGGCTTGTAAAGCCTGTTTTATTGCTAATAGTGGATTTGAAAATCTCGGGGGTGCCCTGAGGACTGGACGTAGGTCAAGAAGACCGAACCAGGATAAATCATTATGTTCATCTTCCTTCTTCACTCTCGGTGACTTTGTTCTCGTTCTTGTGTTTTCAAATTGCTAAATTTTATTAGACCAATTCACCGCCCTCTTGGTCAAATCCTTTTCTTACACCACTGTTGGAAACAAAAGGCAAACATAGGGTAAAGTGCAATTATTGTGGTAAAGATTATGCAAGTCATCCTACTAACATTAGGACTAAACAATTGTTGCAACATTTGGAAAAGTTGTTGGAAACTTTACCCTAGGGGCCAATCATTATACTTCAGACATTATTTTATTTTAATGTATTTTCTCCATTTAATTATCATAGTTTTTACATGTTTATTATAATAATTGCATCCATGGGAAAATTATGAATATTTTCCTAAATGTCCCTGGTTAGTTATCTATGTGAGAGCAAAGATAAAGTAAGACCAGTATGTCTTTGATAAGGTATAGAGATATGAGTAAAAGTCATAGGCATTTGTAAGAGTACAAGGTGCTGAATCAACCCGCTATGAGAAAGCTGCATGGATTAAGTCATTAGCTTATCACATATGTAATCACATCATCATGCCCTTTGACTTGAGATCATCATGGATTCGTACATGAGAGTCGCTAAGTTTTGACTTAGTCAAAAGTCACCTTTGACCGGATGATGATAAAGGCTATAATCGGGCTTAGGGATCTTTCATGCAGAGGAATGTGAATGATCAATATGGGATTTGTCTCTCGCATTAGTTGAGAGATATTAATGGAGCCCTTAATGAGTGAGTCTGAGAAATGTATGGCCATACTGTAACGAAAAGGAGTTTGCATTTCTGTGATCAAACTACTCAGGGATCAAGAAAGTAATGGTCAAGAATAGGAGGATGACATTATCCATGCCTCATCCTTGATAGAGATATCGTGTGACAAAAGGGATGCGATATATTTGCATGAAAGGTTGCGTCGTGTTAATGATCCCCATATGATTTGGGTAGTCGTAATGTCTTGCTAGGGGCCACTTATGACTTGTGGGCTAATACTCAGTTTAGCCCACTGCTAACTTCATGTGGGTCTACAGGGTCGCACGTAAGAATAAGCCCAACGCGTGCTTTAATTCTAGGGTTTTTTGAATTATATATATTATATATATAAATTTGAAATTGCATTAATATTATATAGATAATGTTAATGTACGTTAGTTTTAATATTTAATTTATTTGATAAATTAAATCGATTGGCTCATTGTTTGGATTAATTTAATAGATATGATTTGATCAAATTAAATTAATGCAAATTTGAATTTCATAATTTGAATTTTAGAATTTGAATATCAAGATTAATAAAGATTAATCTTGAATATCCTTTGAAATTCAAATTTCAAGATTAATAAAGATCAATCTTGAATATCCTTTGAAATTCAAATTTCAAGGTTAATAAATATCAATCTTGAATATCTTTTGAAATTCGAATTTCAAGGTTAATAAAGATTTCTTGAATATCTTGTAAGGTTCGGATTTTCAAGATTAATAAAAGATTAATCTTGAATATTTTTATATCTTTATCAAATTCAGATTTTCAAGATTAATAAAAGATTAATCTTGAATTATGATGCACTCCATGAGTTCTATAAATATGAGGACTCATGAGCAATAGAGTGTAAGTATTTTCGAATTTGATTGAGTGAGCCATTGAAACCTTAGAGAGAGAGAGTGAAACTAAGGGCGCTAGCACACTGCCATTATTGGGGACTGTTCGTGTGGATACCAGTAGAGGGAGGCAATCAAAGAAGGTTGACTCCTATAGATCAGATATCTAAGAACCGCGAAAAGATTATTGTTTGCTGCGAATTCAAGAACTGCAAAATAAGGTACTGTCCTAACTGCTCTATCTAAACACTTTTGATAGATCCAAAAGAGGGATAAGAAAACTTTTGAAATTTGTTTCTTCCGCTGCGTTTGTATGTTCTAATCCCAACAAAAGTGTCCAAACAAAGCAAGCAAGTCACAAAGTTTGTTATCAGTTTCTTCTAATCAAACATTGACTCATAACCTCTTTAGTCAAGATCTATGTGTAAAGGCTATTGCAAAATTCATCATAAAAGGATGAGATGCTGTGATATCCAGGTTTTCTATAATTGAATATAAAGGCTAAACGAGTAGCTAAAGATTAATTAAGAGTCAAAAGGAGGAAAGGAAAAGAAGAGTGAAAATGCCATTATGCCAAACGTAGGAAAAGTAAGGGCAAGATAGTCATTTTGAAAAAGTAAGGGACTAAAGTGTCATTTTAGAAAGTAAAGGATCAAAGTGACATTTTGAAATAGGGACCCAAGTGCAAATTCAAATTTTTTGGGACCAAAATGTCATTTTCAAAATTCAAGGGCATTTTCGTAAATTAGGAAAAGTCAAAGGGCAATTTGGTCAAAGTTTGACTAAAATATTAGAAAAATTTTATAGAGTCACAAAAGATAGAGAAAAATTGAATTATCAGTAATGGAGACCTAGTTCAAGTCAAAATGATAAAAATAACCTTTACATGAATTTTAAAGGTTATTTAATATTTGAATATTTACTAAATAATTAAATAAAAATAATTATTTAAAATATCCAAAGGCCTCAGATATTTGGTTTCAAAATAGGGAAAAATATATCAGGAATTGCAATATTTTATAAAAATATTTCTAAATTAAAGTTGGAACCAGTTTGCCAGAATAAAAGGAAAGGACCCAAAATATTATTTCAAAAATTAACCAAAGACAATTCTGGAAGAAAATGAGGAAAGAAAAATCATAGAAGTATCATATGAATTTTGAGAATTTATAATGACTTTAGACAGGTAAAGTGACTAGGGAATTCTCAAAAGTATTTTCAACCTGATAAAGTAGTTTTATGAACAACTAAAGTAACATTATTGTGGGGACTGATAATTTCCATGTGTCATCATCTAATAAACCAGAAGGGAAGGAGAGAGGGGCAGTTGTGCGGTTCTAAGGAGGAAAGGGAAGAGATTTCAAGCCAGAAATCCAAGGTAAGTTGTGATTCATGCATGAAATCTCTCCTATTTTATGATTTCTAGCCTTTCTTGACCTTCTGGGAAGGGACCCATATGTCATTTAATAAAAGATCAAGGACATAAAGGTCTTTCAGTATTAAAAGTAAGGGCAAAACGGGAATTTTGGAAAAAGTAGAGAAAGTAAGGGCAAAATGGTAATTATGAGAAAGTGGAAGGGCATTTTGGTCATTTGACAGAGTTAAAGTCAAAGTCAAAAGTCAACTGTTGACCAAAAATTTTCAGATGCCCAATAGACAGAGCCCGACTCACTGATCACAAGCAAATGCACATTTAATTCAATTTTGCTAAACAATTCATACATGCCATTATTATACTTTTCACTAGCGTTTTCATACCATGAAACTAAGAATGAGGAAAAGGAAGATCTGTGAGACTTACCTCTTTACCTTTGGCTTCATTTACTTCATGCTTAGTTGCTTTTGATCACTTATGGCACTTTCTCCTTTAGTATCTAGACTTGTAGAATCCCTCTCAGGTAGCATTACTCTCTCCTTATCACTTTCAGAATTTTTAATCTTTGGACTTGAGGAAGGCAACTTCTCACAATTAATTTCCTCATCAACTTCTTCATCCTTATCATTAAATTTAACTTTCTTCTCTCTTCTAAGAGTGCCAACATTCAACCCCTTAGGATTTATAACCGTGTTAGAAGAAATGCTGACATTACTTCTGCCTTGTTGCTTACTCGTGTTGTTTGAGAGTTGAGTGACATAGGAGTTGATATTTTCAGTTTTAGTCTCCCATTGCTCCATTCTCTTCTCTAGGGAAGTAAACTTAGCATCATTCTTAGAAGAATTCTTTTCAGTCAGAGAGACTAAAGAGTTGAACTAATTGGCATTAGAGGTTTTCTCTTCCCTCACCAATATCATCAAGTTATGAAGGAGTTGACTGATGTCTTCCTTTTATTGAGTGGTTAAGGCCTGCTGTGGGTTTTGGAATTGGGTGTTGGATAGGCCAGATCCTCCATCTTGTGGAAATCTGTTGAGAGGGCCTACTTTCTTAATTCCTCCAACCAAATCTAGGATTGCCCTTCCACCCTTCATTGTACGTGTTAGAGTAAGGGTCCTACTTCTGATTTGGTACGACCTTGGTAAATTGCGGACACCTCTATATATTGGTGCAATAAGGTCCATATATTGTTGTGGTCGATTCACATTCAAATTCTTCAGCTTTATAGTAAGGAGGGATAATTGGGAGGTCACTTTGCTCTATAGAGAGCCAACCTTATAATCAAAAGTATCTATTCTTATATTACCAATTGTTGAAGCTCCCAACTTATGCACTTCCCCAATGTCCCTAGCATTATATTGCTGATGGTTTACAGTCATTTTCTTGATCAAGTCCTAAGCCTCTTTAGCAGTAAGGTCAATCAGTGAGCCTCCTGAGGCTACATCCAATATGCCCTTGTCTTGACTCTTGAGCCAATCATAAAAATATTGCCCCAACTGCTCATCAGGTATTTGATGGTGAGGAAATCTAGATAAAAGATCTTGAAAATGGTTCTAATAGTCATAGAGGGACTCATCACATTCTTGCCAAGCAAAGTAGATTTCCTTCCTCATTGATGAAGTCATAGAGGCAGGGAACTATTTTCCAATAAGGCTTTCCTTATGTTATCTCATCTTTGATATGCATTAGCTACATGTCTTGGAAGGCTCATGTACCACTCCCTAGCTTTACCCTTCAAGGATAAATGAAAAACCTTCGACAAAACTTGGTCTAGAGAGGCTCCCACTAGTTTCTTATTTTGACATATTATGAATAGTGATTGCAAGTAGATGTAGGGGTCTTCTCCTATCAAACCGTTAAACTTGGGAAGAGAGTTAATAAGCAATCCTTTAATCTCACACATCAAAATTAAGGCAAAAAGCACTAAAAGAGTCAAAATTCACATCAGAGGTAGTGTCTTTCCTAATGGTTCTCCTTCTATTATTTCCATTGTTCTCCCCAATTCGCTCTCTTCACCATTTCCTCCATGATCACCATTCCCATATTGGTTGACATTAAGAGGGTTTTCATCCATGGTTTTTACTTATAGGGACTCTCTCTCATACGACTCAACAAACTAGACTCCTCTAAAATATCTTCTTCCTCTATTACTATCTTGCTTGGACCCTCAGCTTGTGACACCTCCTATTTTCCCCTAGACTTCATAATAGCTCACTCTTGAACCACTCTTAGGCCTTAGATATTTTAAATTGACCAGAATGGTGAACTTGAAAATCCAAAAACGGAAAAAAAAACGTTGTTACTGTTCACTGGTAAACTTTCCAGATTTCTAGCCCAATTTTGAAAATTCATAATTAATTCTAGAAAAATTGAAATTGAGTGGTTCCAATTTCTAAATTAATATTATTGAGTGATCTATAGGAGAAAAATACTCATTGGCCCAAAACCTTGCCCATTTGAATCATTTTATTCTGAAAACACGTACTCTTCAAATGGTCACTTTCAGTTTTCAGGGCCTTTGGAACCCTTTTTCTTTGAAACCCAATTTTTCTTAAAAACCACCCAAAACCACTTTTTGGTTCATAAACCCACCTCTAACATGCATGATTACTTCCTTACCATTCCTTGGCAATTCTAACCCATCTTCATGTATGCATCATCACATATTCACATGCTATTTCAAGTAGAGGTTTAGAGGTTACAAACCACAACAACTTTCAAGTATAGTTTAACAACTCATAATATTTACACAAAATTCATTCAAACAAGAGCATCATCTTAATTCATCAATAATATTTTCCTTACCCTTGCTTGAGCTTCCACATACATGGTTAGTTTGTAGGTAATGAGATTTGGGAATCCCAATAGCAAAACTAACTAATCAAAAACATTGTGAATGTGCATATCATAACTTTAAAACAAGTGTATGATCATACAATATGTGACATTTCAAACTACAATTTATGATGCATACGGCCATACCAAAAAAGTCACATTTCATACACAAATCATCCACTTCAATCATCATAAAAGTTAAGCACCATTCACAACCAATTTTCATTAAACACAAGTGGAGATTAGTAGTCTTGCTACCTCTTTAGCTTAGCTTTCTCCAAACTTTAAGCTCTCTTGGGTAACCTTCCAATTGTTCTCTTGAAGGTCTCAACTTCCTAAACACCACACAATAATATGCTCATAAATTTCTAGCCACCAACAAGGCAAGAAAACACAAAAACGTAATAATGCTCCATTTCCACTTTTCAAGAACCCTACAAGTTCAAAACTTGGCTTTATGGTCCTTAAGGCTTCTAAAATCCATTTCCTATCTTTAGCCTACACAAAACATCATTTTATAGCCAATGGAACCATCAAAATTACCAAAAACACATCCCTTTTATTTTTCTCTTAAGGGCCAGAATCAGAAAAATAAGGGAAGGAAGGAGTTTTACAACTTTCATAATGTATTCTTGCATATTCATGCTCCCAAACCACTATCCATACATCATATAGCTCAAACACAACCCTTCCCCTTTCCATCCCAAAGTGGATGGCACCCATCACTTAGCTATAGGGTTTCAAAAATTCTTTCACAAAAAAAACAACTAACAACACATACCAAACTACTCTTTACTACCAAGAAAGGACTTGCAACCTTTTACTACCTCAAAAGCCTTCTCTTTTTCATTTCCATGTCTTGAAACCCTAACTTTTCATCTTCAAGAAGAGGGCTTTGATCAAGAAAATCAACCACTAGAAAGGTAGTAGAAGTTGCAAGGAGTAGAGAAATGTAAAGAGTTGGTTGCTTGGGTGTTTACCTTGAGGTTGTGTGAGCTTTCTTCTTCTTCCTCTTGAGAGCTTGAAGGTGATGGTTTTGGGAGCTTGAGAGGAGAGAAAAATATGACTATGGAGAGAGGGAGAGTGGCGGAAAAAATTGAGGGAGGAGAGAGGAGAGTTTTCTAATTAAATGGCCTCTTGGAAAAAATGAGTAGTGGAGAATTAATCTTGGGGACCAAGTTTTGATTTACATGGTTGTGGTTGTGCCACTTGTCAACCTCTTATTGCTTGGTAAAAAGTAATCTCTACTTTTTCCTACAAGACTTGGTTAGGCTAGCTAGCTCCATTACTATCCAGTTACTTGATCCGGTTACACGTACTTCGGTAAAGTAACTTTATCCGGGTAACTTCCTTTTTACTTTTCTGGAGATTTTCTCTCTCATGTGGCGCCATTCCCTATGCTTCCTTGCTTAGGTGGCGTCATCTCCCTTTCCCAGAATACCCCTGGGCTTTCTTCGTAATTCGTCAGGATTCCTCGATTCCGATGAAACACCGTAAAATGTGCTTCTTGTGGCCAATTTGATTTTAGGGCATGGAAAATTTCTAGAATTTTCCCTGATACTCCAGCACTTTCCGTAATTAATTTTCTAAAAAAATCTTTTTTCGGGGTTTTCGAGTACTGTTGTTCTCCGAACTAAGGAACTACCCTTATCGGATACTGGATAATAATTTTATTAAATACTTTAGGACCCAACTAAACTTTTCTCAGTTGAGTCTCCAACATTTGAGAACTCCTGCTACCTCAAATAATTATTTCTCAGTCTTCCAGACCTCCAAAATCCCTTAATTACAAAAATGCCACTGCATCTCCTTTCTCTTTCTTACTTTCTCCATAATTATCAAAATGTCATTCCTTCTCTTACTCTTTCTTAATTCCAACTTTACCCTTGGTTGACTTTGACATTTTGGTCAACTTTGACTTTTTGTTGACTTTTGACCAGATTACCAAAATGTCCTTACTATTTGATGACATTTTGTGCCCTGGGCATTTCTTAATCAAAATGACCATTTTACCCTTGTCATTTAGGCCAAATGACCATTTTGCCCTTTAGTCGTTTTTACTTAAAAATTCTCAAGACTAGGGACTTAGTCAATTATGATTTTCCTGTCTATAGGCATTTTCCTTTCTATTTTTTTATCTATAAGCCTTAGATCATCACATAGCTTACCGGTCTAGCCTTTAGTTCAAATTACAAAAACATAGATATACATAGCTTGTTTCTCTTTTCTACTTTTTCTAGGGCTCCTTCTAATTTCTGGGTTATAAGGAAGGAGTTTGGCTTACAGGCATGCAAGGATAAATAAAAAAGGAAAGGTGTGAACAAAATTAACTTGCAACATACAATTCAAATTAAAAAGATGAAATAAGGTAGATGCAAGTGTATAGGTGAGTGTGAGTGTATATGCTCAGAAAAGAGGCATAACAAGTCAAATTTTCAAAACTGACAGAGAAAGTTGTTTGTGGTGAAAGTATAAGTACACTAACATGGTGTTGAGCTCAAAGTTGGTCATGGCAAAAAGTTAAGTACGCCATGGTGATATTGTCCCAAATGGGTTTTCTTGCAAAGTAAGTTAACCGTGGTGAACTTCTACAGACAACTCATGACAATATGCTGATATGCAGGATGTAAAGTATGAAAAATTAAAAAAAATAAGCATCTTTATTTGTATCTCCAAAAATTTTGATGCTTTGCAAAATGAAGAACTGTACCATCGAAAAATATGAACCTAAACTACCTCAATTGACAGCAAAAATGACAAAAGTTAACCTAGAGATATAATTGCTTGGCTCCCCGGCAACAACATCATTTGATTCACACGCTTCTCTTTTCGCAAAAACTTTGTTTGAATCACTTGGATGTTGAATCAAAAATATTTATCCAAGGATTGCACTATAGAGAGCAGCCATGGGTCGTTCACTTAACTGGAGCCTTTAACGATGGTCTTAGGTTAACTATGTGTTATAAAATGCAACTGAATTAAAGGTGGCTTTTGGTTTGCAAAATGTTATAAACTGAAGTGAAAATATTCAAGTATATTTTTGGATTTTTTAGAATTGGAAATGAGATAAAGTTCATCTTGAAAATGGCTTAGGCTCATAGTTCAAAATGATTAGGTGGAGTAGAAATTCACTAAGTTTCCTAATGAAAACCCCAAATACTCATTGAGTCTAGGATTTCATGCAATGAACTCCTTTTCATAAAATCTTATTAAAAACAGTTAGTGTATGTGGAGGAATGATCAATGCAAAAGATCCCATGCAAGAAATATCAACTCAGCAACAATGCATACTCATGTAGTTACAAGAGAGAATAATGAAGATTGTAATGAATAAACATTTGAGACTTCATATATTATGAAAGTGCACTACAAGGACCAATCCAACTTCACATAATGAGAATCCAAAACTGATTACAATTGTAATTAAACATCAAAATTACAAATCATAATCTGTAACTAAGAAATTAATGACTCTATAATAAACATGTGAATTAAAACTACTACTCCCCTTTCAAGCTCCATGAATTCAAGCCATCATCCACCTTCAAGAGGAAGAGATATGCCTAGCCACTCATGGAAGTACGAAGCATCTCAGCTAGATGTGCATCTAAGCTCCCCATTGGTGTGGCACAACAAAAATGTATGAAGTTAGGGTTAGATGAGAGTGGAGATAAGAGACAACTGTGTATGAGTGAATGGAGCTAGGTATGACTTGGTTTTAGTGAATAGATGAAACTTATCCTAAATAGGCTTGTCTCCACACAGTTTGCTCTCTCTATTCTTGGTGTTGGCTGACTTTTTGGTGCTGCAATGTAGTCTTGGATATCTTTTAAAAAGATGACAATATGTGCTAAAATTGGTATGAGGCCCACTTGCACTGATATAATCTACCATTTTGTTAATATCCCTTCTTGTTTATCTTCTTTAAACAAGAAGAGCACAAATGGCATTCACATGTACCCCACAATGTACTTTATGAATCTTAAGCAACTTTAGATTTGCTTTACCAGGAATTTCTTTCCAGAAATGCTTTTCAGGAATTCACTGATCACTTAACAAGTGCAGCCATTAAAAATTTTCATAATTCATCTGTTCATTACAATATTTTTCTTACCTCAAATCTCTGTCCAGAAATGCACTTAATTAGTTTTCTTTGAAAACTCTAGTTTAGGGATTTTCCAGGCTTTTCCTTTCCATTCCAGCAAATTGTTTCTGAATTTATACTAAAATCAATTTTATAAAATAGAACATTTCATAAGCTATTTTTCCTCACTTTAAAACCAAATTTTTAAAATGACCTTTAGATAATTTAAATAATTATATTCGGCTACAAATTTATTAAATAGTCAAATACTAAATGACCTTTAAAATTCTCTCAAAGATTATTTTTATCATTTTAACCTTAATCATACCTCAATTATTAATCAATGAATTTTGCTCTACCTTTATGTGTTCGGGTTATTTTTTGATATTGTGATCAAAATTACCAAAATACCCTACAACTTTTTCAAAATGGCCATCATATCCCTTGCCTTTTCTACATTTTTCAAAATGAAACTTTTACTCTTCCTTTTACTTTCTATTTCCATATTTAACCTTCCTTTCATTCTTTGAACCCTTAAATAATCTGTAGCCTCCCATTTAGTCCTTATCTTCAATTACAGAAAATTGTGGATATTACAATTGTAACACGCCTTACTTTACCTTATTAGGTTCATATTAGGTCATCCTTGAACTACTTTTAGGCCTTGCTCAATTTAAAATGACCAAAGATTTGAAATTGCAAAACTCTTCCCGAGTTACTATTCATTTGGTCAATTTTTCAGTTTTCTGGCCCAACTTCACAAATTCATAACTAATTCTAGAAAAATCGAAATTGAGTGGTTCCAATTTCTATATGAATCTTATAACATTCACTATAAGGAAAAAAAAATACTCATTTGTCCAAAACCCTGCCTAATAAATACAGTTTATTTCATGAAGTTGCACTGTTCATATGGTCATTTTTTCAATTTTTCAGGTTTTTCTCTTAAATTTGGAAAATCGTAACTTCTTGTATAAATGTCCAAATTCAGTGATCTTAGAATCATTTTAAATCTAACAATATGAACTATTTTTATGAAAAATTTCAGCTCAATTGGACTTAGTTTACTATTTTTCATCACAGCTCAAAGATTGGGATATCGCAAGGGTTTTAGACCCTCTTTTCTCAAAACTTTCCATTTCTCAAAAAAATTTGTAAAGCCTTAATGCTACAACTAATTCACCTCACATAATCATACATGCATTCATATATACACACATCATCATGTAGAGGTTTAGGATTTACATTAACTACAAAAACTCTTAAACATGTAACTCAAGCATATTACATAAATTGGCAACTAAACCATTACATAATTCCCCTTTCATTCTTCACTCACCTTTTCTTTGCCCTTGTATGAACTTGTACCTAGGAATGGTTAGTCAGAGAGAGTGGGATTTCAAAAAATACCAATAGCAAAAGCACTTACACATCCACTAATATGCATGACAATTATTTGAAGTATAAAAATAAATGCATGAACATGTGAATTTCCTAAACTTTCAAACTTTACATATGGCCATAGCATCATCAATTTCACATCATCACATATTCAAACATCACAAGTTTGTCATTCAACAAACACAATTCACAAATAATCACTAATGCAACATTAAGTGTAAGATAAGTAACTTTTGCTACCTTTGTTCTAACTTGAACTTGAGACTTGAAAATTCTCCTTTTCCTCTTTCCAAAAGTGTTCTCTAACAATTCACTTTCCTACATATAATATTATATCATGGCTATCAATAACAAGTTCATTCCAAGCCATAAAAACATGCTAAAATCAAACCAAACTTCCTCTTGAACATTATGAACCCTAGAGCTTTCAAACTTGTCTAAATGATCATAAAAAATCCTACACAATTTTTATTCTAAAGGAAATGGAAGCATCAAAATCATTAAAAACTCACTCCTTCCCACTGTTACAACCCTGGCCGAAAACTGTACATAAGCACACACTTGTGATTTTCAAACTTTTATTTCATGTAGGGACTTATTCTTGATCCTAAAACACTTTTCATACATTATATAACCCAAAAACACTTCTTCCTCATCAAATAAAAATTTGGAAAGCACCTCCCCTTAATATTCATCATTCCAAAAATTCATACAAACAACAAACCAACATAATATATCTGTCAATCAACTCCTTATCATGCAAGAAGTGATTTGCAACCAATCTTTTTCTCTAAATCCCACTCTTTCTCATTTTAACTCTCAAGAACCCTAACTTTTTAGCCACCAAAAGAGAGCCTAAATAAAAAATCTAAACCATTAGAAGTGTAGAGGAAGTTCCAAGGATAAAAAATATGTATAAATTTGCTTGGTGGAACCACTTACCTTGGAATTTTGTGAGACTTTTCTTCCTCTTCTTCTTGGCTATGGAGGACGCCCAAAATGCTTTCTTTTGCAGCTGGAATGTTGTCCAAAATGAGTGACAAAGATGAAGAGAAATTGCCAATTTAATTGTATAAGAAATGAGGTGGATGGCTAGGATTTAATGTTGCTTTAATATTTGGTCACCCAAAGTCTGATTTTTCTGCCCAAAATCTGATCCAAATGGGCTGGAATTTAATTCCAAAAATCTGGTTACACAAACCAAACTAGATTGGTAATATGTTTTCTTGATCCGATGTAACTTATACCGATAAAGTAACTTTGTTCTAATAAATTTTACTACTTGTTTGGGGACATTTATTTCTCTCTTTTGATCTTCAAATATGCCTAAACAAGTGGCAAAAGTGATCATCACAATAATACTCTTGAAAAATTTAAGTTTTTATAAAGTTACTTTGTGCTATCGCAATAACAATAAAACGGCTTACCGTTAAACAACTGGATTTTAAGACACCAAAAATTTCTAAAATTCTCAATGACATTCTCCCCCTTTTTCTTTCTTCAAATTGCTTCTCATAATGTGTTTAATTAATTTTTAAAGAAAACCCAATTTCCAGGGTTTCTTCGATATTTTCCTTCCAATCCAAGAAATCGCCTTTCTCGTATTCTGAGCAATAGTTTTATAAAATACTAGAAATTTCAATCTATTTTTCCTTACCTTGAAATTAGATATTTGAGGTCTCCTAGTACTTTAAATAATTATTTTTAGCCAATTATAAATGCTAAAAATTAAATGATCTTTAAAATTCTCTAGACATCAATCTAGGCTGATTTTGCAAAAACCGACGCCTCTCATTTTTATCAGTAACTTTTTTCTCTACTTTTTGGGCCTCTACAAATTTTTTTGATATTTTGGTCAAACTTTAACATGTTGACTTTTGACTTTGGTCAAATGACCAAAATGCCCTTATACTTGCTCTTATTTACCTTAATGTCCTTTTCCTTTTTAAACTTCCATTTTTGCCTTTTCCTTTAATGACATTTGGGTCCTTCCCATAAGGTCACCCATCCTTCCATTTCTTTAGGCCAAACATGCTTAACTGTGAAGTTCTTATGAAATTCGATATATTAGGCCTAGACTGACTGTGATCTTTCTGGTCTATTACCTTCTTCTCTTTCTGTACTACCTATCTCTGAGCCCTAACTCAAGCTACGACTATAAGTTTAGCCTTTATTTCCATTTACAATAAAACATGGATATTACAACAATCCTAATCATTTATTTTTTTTATTATTGAGACAAAAAAAATTAAATCACTTAAACTGCAGTATTTTTTTTTTGAAAAAAGAGTGTATATCAATGTCATTCTTTAATTTTTGGTCTATTATTTATTATACTAGAAAAACATATACATTGTAACTTTGTTTCTGAACCCATATTTTGTAGCCCCAATCATGCATAACAATAAGAAGTGAAATGATTATCTTTGCTGAAACATGTTTTGCATTATTGCAATTTGCCTCTAAAAAACATTGGGATATATCCATTAGGACCCAAATCCAATGTGGTTGGAGACTTGTGATATAGCTATTATAATAGAAAGGTTCATATTAATAGTGTGTGCATGGGCAGCTAAGAAATAACAAGAAGGAAAAACACATTTTCCTTCTCAAAAACTCTTGGTCCTTTAATGGTAAATTCACTATATATTTTGATCGGAGTTCATATCAGTATTATGGTTTCATGTGGGTATTTTAGCGAGTTAGTCAGCTTTCACGTAAGCCTAAATTCCTTCATGCATGATTTGACACTGGGACATAATAAATTAAAATAGTTAATCAAAGTCATCCCGAACTAAATTTGGCTGGAAATTCTTATATTTGTACTGAGAATTAATTTTTTGAATTAAAGTGTAAACATATCTTTAAGCTTTTATCAAAAGAAATGCACCATATACTTTTGAAGGTGTAAAAATACTCATAAACATTTAAATGGAAGCAAAATTATTATAACCATTAAATATAAGCTAACATTTTTATAAGTTAAACTTATTACAAGTGTGTGTCACTGTGTCTTAAGTTTAACTTTATGTTAGAAACATTCAAAACTATGATTTCGGTGGCAGTAAAACTAAACATCTTTGTGAGTTAAACTGAGAAAGTAGAAATTTTCTACGTGAAATGAAGTATAAATTCAAGCTGATCTCACTACTACAAAAGGTACTTTTTACGCCCTATTTTTAACTCAATTGGCGCTCTTTCTCAGGGGGTGTATATGTGAGGGGAGTAGAAAGTTAGGGCCTACGGCGCCTTATATGAAGAAAGACGTCATAGGAAAGACCTACGGCGCCCTATATTGATATATAGGGCGCCATAGGGTGCCCTATAATAACCTACGGCGCCCTATAATACTATATAGGGCGTCGTAGGTATATTTTTTTTTAAAAAAACTTCTGTGCAATATTATTTAACCCCTTTACTACATCTATTTCAGTTTACAGTTCCATTTTATACACTAAATCAAGTCCAGACAATTATGTCATTAAACACATATTAGGGTTATAAGCAAAAGTCATTGTGGCGGAGAAACACAAAATTCATCAAGAGTTAGACGTATATATCTACCTAAGCCAAGTCCTTGTGGCAGCGAAACACAAAAGTCATTGTCTCATTTACTGAGCAAAGATCATTTTACATTTGTGGCAGTAACACAATTTATCAATCTAATTAACCCTAGACAAGTTGACATGAAGAGTTAGAAACTATATATATTCACCTTGAAGAAATAAGCATTATTTACAAATTAAGAAGATGTCTGGCCAACAAATCTCTGATCAAATCAATGTCATCAGCCATGTAAGCATCGTCATTATCAAAAATCTACAAATGTAAAAACAGTTATTAGACCAATTCAAATTCATCAAACCAAACGATTAACTTATCAATATTTGATAGATTACGTATTACCTCTTCTAAATCTATAGTCAATCCACTCTGAATGATACTATACATGTAACTGATGACATAATACCCGCACTCAGTATTGCCTACTTGTCGAGGGTACTAAAGATAAAAAACATATTGTTAAAACGTATAAAGGGATAAAACGACTTTCAATGAAAGAACTTAAAGTCAAAGTACTTACTTTTGGATAATACCACCGTGTGGTTTTATTTCTACCTTCATGTTTACCGCCCATAATTCGGTATGTCTTGAGTGCGCTGCGATTGAATTGACAATAGTTACATATGAAAAAACATATTTAAACATCATTAAAAACAATAATTTACAAATGTAAAAACTTATGTATCAAAGATGTATTTATGCTCGCCCCCTGCCTTTCTGCCAGACAATGGATCAAACCAATACACAGTATTCACGAGGGGGCAGACAACACAAAGACTCCAATGATGACTACAATAACACATATAAATGAAGATGAAGTTAGCAAAACAAGTTAATTATTATCAATTCGGCTAAATGTGTTAAAGGGATAACTATAATTCCATACCTTTCAATTATTAGCGCTAGGTAACACGGCTTTGGATTGACATCTGCTCTTATTGTGTTACCAACATAATTCACTCTATGTTCTAAATAATTATAACTCCTTGTTGTATTCGCAAGACATATAAATCCATATAAATTATCTCTAGAAACATCGACGCATATGTTGCGGAATGTTCTATTAAAAAGTTAAATAATAAAGGAAATAGTGAATTATATAAAACCTAAAAAATGACATCATCAAATGAATATAGGAATATGAAAAACTTACAACATTGCAAGCTGAAGCTATGCTATATCGAGGTCCTCCAGCGATAGGAATTGTTTCACATCATCCTTGTCGATAATGAATTCATACGTTAGACCACGACCAACAATCCCATCAAACATCTGCATGGTCATGGGTGTAAATTTTTCTCGTGGCTGCCGCAGCTGTGACAAGGATGAAATTTTGCAGCTTCTTCTAGGTCCTAGTAAAGTAGAGAATACAGATTATAAATATAATGCTGAAAAAAATTAAGTAAGATCATAAGGTGGCTACTACCTCATGAAGTGTTATAGGTGTAGAAATGAGATTTTTCGGCCAAAGAATGAAGCAACCCTTGGATTGGCCTAAATGGAGCACCTCTCGATCAGGGATTGGGACATCGGAGGCTTCCTCACCATCTTCAATACGTGTCACCGAGACGCGAGATATGCTATATGAAATTGGCATAGAATGGTGCGTAGTAGCTTGCCTATAGAAATAAGCATGGGCAACGGCACATATTGGCTCATCCAGGTAGAGAGTACAATCCTCTCTAACTTCTTCTACGTGGGAATTAGGAGAAGGGTTACCCAGTACTACTGTCTCAAGCGGATTATTGCTATCTTTGCTAATGGGAAATACAGGGGAATCAATATTCTTCAGTTCATCAATCATCTTCCCCGATTTCAAGAGAGCTGCGAACTCAGCTCTCATCTGAGCTCTCATCTCAGCTCCCAACTCAGCTATCATCTCAGCTCTCATCTCTTCACGCAGATTGTTCATCATCTGGTTTTGTATCTGGCTTTGGATTGAGCTACGAATTTGAGCGTCAAACTCAGCTCGTTGTGATTGATGCATCTCATCTACTCTAGATTGAATCTGAGCTTTAGTATACTGTTGAGATGGTCGTCCAAAATATTTTCCTAAACCTGTTCCCCTCGACTCCCCTCGAACTTGGCCTGGGTTATCTGGTTTTCCAATCGCCGTCGCTAAGATGTCCATCCTCCCACTTTGAGTGAAAGTCCCTTGGCTGATCTGCTGTGTAAGGTCATCCTGCATCGTATAATACGTCATAAGTGAGGTACCAATAAACTCAAGACAAACAATCACATATGATTATTATATGTCAACACTTACAATCCTTTCAGCCACCTCAGTAACTACTTCATTTATGTACTTGCCACCTTTCATCCTCGCTGCTTTCCATTTTTTGTGACGTAGAGGAGGAGCAGGGGCCTGAACGACAACGGTGGGATATGAGGCGGATGCCTCCTGTAATCTTTGTTGCTCCTCCTCCATCATCTTTTGTTGAAGTTTTCTGTATCCACCACGAGACAAATAATGCGGATAGATATTTGCAGCACCTTTTTGTTTGTTGGCTTCACTTAATTCCTATTAAGGCATAAGAGGAAAATCTGAGTCAGTGATAGCAACAAAATGTAAATAACTGAAGGATGTTACCTGAAATTGTGGGTCTTGTCGTGACGCCACAAACAGCCTCCAGTTTTCGGGGGACATAAACGGATATTTCTGACATGGATCTTCATCTTTCTTTGACTCCCGAACATAATATCGTGTCAGCTTGTTCTTGAAGTCTTTCCATCGTATGCGAACAAGCCCCATCCAGTGCTTCTTCATTTTCTTAGTGTCTGGAACATCATAGGTTTGCTGCAAAGTACAACATTGTATAATGAAATTTGAACCAATCGAAATAAATACATAAATGAAGTGGTGTTGAAAGTTACACACCAAAAATTCTTGCCATATCATATCCCGTGTTTCTTGTGGGACAGACCGCCATCCAGGGTATAGTATGATAACTCTGCTCCGTGCCAAATACCCTAAATAGCTGATAAATCGAGCTTGCTCATCACCGATAGGATTCATATCAGCATCGAATTCTACATGCGCCTTCCCCTTTTGTTGGCGACTATGACATACCTTAACTTAACCCTTAGCTTCATTATATATTGATTTGGAATCAATGGGAAGCCTCAAAGTGATTAGAAAGTCCAAAATTTTCAATTTTAAAACTTTCAAGTTCTTTGAAAGTTACTATTCACTGCATTTTGGACCAACTTTGAAAATTCATAACTAATTCTAGAAAAATCGAAATTGAGTGCTTCCAATTTCTATTTGAAGCTTGTGAGTTCCTTTATAAGGGAAAAATACTCATTGAGTCATTTACTTTCCCAAATGATACAGTTTGATCCATGAAAAAAGTACTGTTCATTTGGTCATTTTTCTATTTTTTCCAGGGTTTTCAGCGATTTTCTTCAAACTTTGGAACTTAATAACTTTCTGTACAAAACTCCAAATTCGGCGTTCTTTGGCTTGTTTTAAATATTGCAATGCCAAATATTGTTCTATAAAATTTCAGCTCATTTGAAGTTCAATTACTCTGTTTCACAATAGGTCAAAGTTAGGGGTTTGACTAACTTCATTTTTATAAAAAGTCAAACTTTTCATTTGCAAACTTCCTCTTTTTGAAACCCTAACTCCTAATCCTTTTTGAACCATATTTGTTCATTCATTTAGGAGTTCTTGGCTATCATATATCATCCATACATGCATAGGTTTCACATCACATATTACATATCCATGCTCATAACAAATTCCTTGGTACTTCATAAACTTTCTCCTTACCATTTGATGCACTTGTACCTAGAAATGGTTGATGGGGGAGGGTGAGATTCGAGGAATCCCAGTAGTAAACATTACAAACAATGCATGTAGGATGAATGCTAGTGCATGATATGCTTGCCTTACATAGGCTCATGTTCACATAATGAAATGCTGCGTGCTCAATGTTTTGTGAAATATACTTATGGCCATAGTAAAAACAGAAACATAGCTTCATTAATTCATACATGCTTCACATAATCTAGCAAAGCAATACAGCAAATCGATGTACAACATAAACATCACACACATACAAGTAAGTTCACTACCTTTTAGACTTTGCTTCCTCCTTTAGTACCTTGATCTTCTAACTATAGCTTTTTCTTTGTCATTTTATGGTTCTAAGGAATTCATAACATTATTAGAGCCGTGACAAGTGAATGTTCAATGGGCCACATTAGCCCTAAAGGCTTACTTTCACCCTTGGAGTCCTACAACTTACATTTGATCACTTTCTTTCTTAAATTCGCATAGTAACCAAAACTGTCAACATGTTGACTAAACTTTCAAAAATCATAATTAATGCTATATAACTCCAATTGGGGTGGTTCAAATTCCTATGTGAAGCTCTTTCAGTATAATTTCA
>JANTPZ010129649.1:0-23347 GCA_025593235.1 Vachellia pachyceras
TTTTTTTTATGTGAAAATACTTGAATTTTGAAAAAACAATACGATTTAAGGAATCCTAATTAAAAACTGAGTCACAGTGCATATTTCCATTCAATTCTAATTGAGTTAAATGTTTCATAACACCAATGTTGTTGAAAAAAAATTGGCGCTTTTTTATGTAAAAATATTTGAATTTTAAAAAACAACACGATTTAAGGAATGCTAATTAAAAATGGAATCCCAGTGGGTGTTTCCATTCAATTCTAATAGTGTTAAATTTTTAATTCCTTAAACACTAATCTTGTTGAAAAAATATGGGACCTTTTTTTTGTGAAAATATTTGAATTTTGAAGAAAATGATTTAATGAATCCTAATTAAAAACTGACTCACAATGGATGTTTCCATTCAATTCTAATAGATTTGAATGTTTAATTGCTTAAACACTAATGTTGTTGAAAAAAATATGGGCCCTTTTTATGATAAAATATTTGAATTTTGAGAAAAACAACACGATTTAAGGAATCCAAATTAAAAACTGAGTCACAGTGCATATTACGATTCAATTCTAATAGAGTTAAATGTTTAATTCCCTAAACACTAATCGTTTTGAAAAATATGGGCCCTTTTTTATGTGAAAATATTTGAGTTTTGAAAAAATAACATGATTTAAGGAATCCAAATTAAAAACTGAGTCACAGTACATGTTTCCATTCAATTCAATGAGAGTTAAATGCTTAATTCCTTAAACACTAATCTGTTAAAAAATATGGGTCGTTTTTCATATGAGAATATTTGAATTTTTTAAAAAAATGATTTAAGCAATCCTAATTTAAAACTGAGTAATAGTGGATATTTCCATTCAATTCTAATAGATTTAAATATTTAATTCCTTAAACAGTAATCTTGTAGAAAAAATATTGGCCCTTTTTTGTGAAAATATTTTAATTTTGAAAAAATAGTACGATTTTGAGAATCCTAATTAAAACCTGAGTCACAGTGCATATTTTCATTCAATTCTAATTGTGTTAAATGTTTAATTCCTTAAACACAAATCTTGTTGAAAAAAATATGGGCCCTTTCTTTGTGAAAATATTTGAATTTTGAAAAAAAAAATTTTTAGGAATCCTAATTAGGAACTAAGTCACAGTGCATATTTCCATTCAATTCTACTAGAGTTAAATGTTTAATTCCTTAAACACAAATCGTACTGAAAAAACATGGGCATTTTTTATGATAAAATATTTGAATTTTGAAAAAAAACACAATTTGAGGAATCCAAAATAAAAATTGAGTTACAGTGGATGTTTCCATTCAATTCTGATAGAGTAAAATGTTTAATTCCTTAAATACTAACCTTGTTGAAAAAATATAGGCTTTTTTATGTTAAAATATTTGAATTTTGAAAAAAAACACGAATTCAGGAATCAAAATTAAAAAATGTGTCACAGTGGATGTTTCCATTCAATTCTAATAGAGTTAAATGTTTAATTCCTTAAACACTTATCGTGTTGAAAAAATATGGGCCTTTTTTACGATAAAATATTTGAATTTTGAGAAAAACAACATGATTTAAGAAATCCAAATTAAAAAATGAGTCACAGTGGATGTCTTCATTCAATTCTAATAGATTTAGATCTTTAATTCCATATAAACTGATCTTGTTGAAAAAAGTAGGGACCTTTTTTATATGAAATTTTTGAATTTTGAACAAAAATCTCGATTTAAGGAATCCTAATTAAAAACTGAGTCCAGTGCATGTTTCCATTCAATTCAACGAGAGTTAAATGCTTAATTCCTTAAACACTAATCTGTTAAAAAATATGGGCCGTTTTTCATATGAGAATATTTTAATTTTTTAAAAAAAGGATTTAAGGAATCCTAATTAAAAACTGAGTAAAAGTGGATGTTTCCATTCAATTCTAATAGATTTAAATGTTTAATTCCTTAAACACTAATCTTGTTGAAAAAAATATGGGCCCTTTTTGTGTGAAAATATTTGAATTTTGAAAAAATAGCACGATTTTAGGAATCCTAATTAAAAACTAAGTCACGGTGCATATTTCCATTCAATTCTAATAGAGTTAAATGTTTAATTCCTTGAACACAAATCGTACTGAAAAAACATGGACCTTTTTTATGGTGAAAAATATTTGAATTTTTTAAAAAACACAATTTAAGGAATCCAAAATAAAAAATGAGTCATAGTGGATGTTTCCATTCAATTCTGATAGAGTAAAATGTTTAATTCGTTAAATACTAACCTTGTTGAAAAAATATGGACTTTTTTATGTTAAAATATTTGAATTTTGAAAAAAAACACGATTTAAGGAATCCAAATTAAAAAATGTGTCACAGTGGACGTTTCCATTCAATTCTGATAGAGTTAAATGTTTAATTCCTTAAACACTAATCCTGTTGGAAAAATATGGGCCTTTTTTTATGAAAATATTTGAATTTTCAAAAAAAACAGCACGATTTTAGGAATCCGAATTAAAAACTAAGTCACGGTGCATATTTTCATTAATTTCTAATAGAGTTAAATGTTTAATTCCTTAAACACAAATCGTGCTGAAAAAACATGGGCCTTTTTTATAGTAAAATATTTGAATTTTTTTAAAAAAACACAATTTAAGGAAACCAAAATAAAAAATGAGTCACAGTGGATGTTTCCATTCAATTCTGATAGAGTAAAATGTTTAATTACTTAAATACTAACATTGTTGAAAAAATTGGACTTTTTTATATTAAAATATTTGAATTTTTTAAAAAAACATGATTTAAGGAATCCAAATTAAAAAATGTGTCACAATGGATGTTTCCATTCAATTCTGATAGAGTTAAATGTTTAATTCCTTAAACACTAATCGTGTTGGAAAAATATGGGCCTTTTTTACGATAAAATAATTGAATTTTGAGAAAAACAAGACGATTTAAGGAATCCAAATTATAAAATGAGTCATAGTGGATGTCTTCATTCAATTCTAATAAAGTTAGATCTTTAATTCCCTATACACTGATCTTGTTGAAAAAATTAGGGCCTTTTTTATGTGAAGATATTTGAATTTTGAAAAAAAATCACGATTTAAGGAATCCTAATTAAAAACTGAGTCACACTGCATGTTTCCATTCAATTCTATGAGATTTAAATGCTTAATTCCTTAAACACTAATCTGTTAAAAAATATGGGCCGTTTTTCATATGAGAATATTTTAATTTTTTAAAAAAACGATTTAAGGAATCCTAATTAAAAACTGAATAATAGTGGATGTTTCCTTTCAATTCTAATAGATTTAAATGTTTAATTCCTTAAACACTAATCTTGTTGAAAAAAATATGTGCCCTTTTTTTGTGAAAATATTTGAATTTTGAAAAAACAGCACGATTTTAGGATTCCGAATTAAAAACTAAGTCACAGTGCATGTTTCCATTCAATTCTAATAGAGTTAAATGTTTAATTCCTTAAACACAAAACGTGCTGAAAAAACATGGGCCTTTTTTATGGTAAAATATTTGAATTTGAAAAAAAACACAATTTAAGGAATCTAAAATAAAAAATGAGTCACAGTGGATGTTTCCATTCAATTCTCATAGAGTTAAATGTTTAATTCCTTAAACACTAACCTTGTTAAAAAAAATATGAACTTTTTTATGTTAAAATATTTGAATTTTGAAAAAAAAAATACGATTTAAGGAATCCAAATTAAAAAATGTGTCACAGAGGATGTTTCCATTCAATTCTGATAGGGTTAAATTTTTAATTCCTTAAACACTAATCTTGTTGAAAAAATATGGGCCCCTTTTTTTTAAAATATTTGAATTTTGAAAAAACAACACGATCTAAGGAATCCTAATTTAAAACTGAGGTACAGTGCAAGTTTCCATTCATTTCAATGAGAGTTAAATGCTTAATTCCTAAAACACTAATCTGTTAAAAAATATGGGCCGTTTTTCTATGAGAATATTTGAATTTTTTTAAAAAAAGGATTTAAGGAATCCTAATTAAAAACTGAGTAAAAGTGGATGTTTCCATTCAATTCTAATATATTTAAATGTTTAATTCCTTAAACAGTAATCTTGTTGAAAAAAATATCGGCCCTTTTTTTATGAAAATATTTGAATTTTGAAAATACAGCACGATTTTAAGAATTCTAATTAAATACAATATAACAGTGCATATTTCCATTCAATTCTAATAGAGTTAAATGTTTAATTCCTTAAACATAAATCTTGTTGAAAAATTATGGGCCTTTTTTATGGTAAAATATTTGAATTTTGAAAAAAAACAACACGATTTAAGGATTCCAAAATAAAAAATGAGTAACAGTGGATGTTTCCATTTAATTCTGATAGAGTTAAATGTTTAATTCCTTAAACACTAATCTTGTTGAAAAAATATGGACCTTTTTCATGATAAAATATTTGAATTTTGACAAAAATAACACAATTTAAGGATTCCAAATTAAAAAATGTGTCACAGTGGATGTTTCCATTCAATTCTAATAGAGTTAAATGGTTAATTCCTTAAACACTAATCTTGTTGAAAAAATATGGGCCCTTTTTTATGATAAAATATTTGAATTTTAAAAAAAACATGATTTAAGGAATCCAAATTAAAAAATGAGTTACAATGGATGTTTCCATTCAATTCTAATAGAGTTAAATGTTGAATTCCTTAAACACTAATAATGTTGAAAAAATGTGGACCTTTTTTTATGTGAAAATATTTGAATTTCGAAAAAACAACACGATTTAAGGAATCCTAATTAAAAACTGAGTAACAGTGGATGTTTCCATTCAATTCAATGAGAGTTAAATGCTTAATTCCTTAAACACTAATCTGTTAAAAAATATGGGCGCTCTTTCATATGAAAATATTTGAATTTTAAAAAAAAAGATTTATGGAATCCTAATTAAAAACTGTATAACAGTGGATGTTTCCATTCAATTCTAATAGATTTAAATGTTTAATTCCTAAAACACTAATCGTGTTGAATAAAATATGGGCCCTTTTTTATGTGAAAATATTTGAATTTTGAAAAAAGCACACGATATAAGGAATCCTAATTAAAAATTGAGTCACAGCGCATATTTCCATTCAATTCTAATAGATTTAAATGTTTAATTCCTTAAACAATAATCTTGTTGTAAAAAATATGGGCCCTTTTTTATGTGAAAATATTTGAATTTTGAAAAAAATGGTTTAAGGAATCCTAATTAAAAATTGAGTCACAGTGGATGTTTCCATTCAATTCTAATAGATTTAATTGTGAAATTCCATAAACAATAATCTTATTCAAAAATTGTGGGCCCTTTTTTATGTGAAAAAATATGACTTTAGAAAAAACAACACGATTTAAGAAATCCTAATTAAAATCTGAGTTATAGTGCATCTTACCATTCAATTCTAATAACTCTAATCTTGTTGAAAAAATTTGGGACTTTTTTATGATAAAATAATGGAATTTTGAAAAAAAGATGATTTAAGGAATCCAAAATAAAAAATGAGTAACTGTGGATGTTCTCATTCAATTCTGATAGAGTTAAATGTTTAATTCCTTAAACACTAATCCTGATGAAAAAATATGGGCCTTTTTTATGATAAAATATTTGAATTTTGAAAAAAAACACGATTTAAGGAATCCAACTTAAAAAATGGGAAACAGTCGATGTCTCCATTCAATTCTAATAGAGTTAGATCTTTAATTCCCCAAACACTAATCATGTTGAAAAAATATGGGCCTTTTTTTATGTGAAAATATTTGAGTTTTGAAAAAACAACACGATTTAAGGAATCCTAATTAAAAACTGAGTCACAGTGCATTTCCAATCAATTCAATGAGAGTGAAATGCTTAATTCCTTAAACACTAATCTGTTAAAAAATATGGGCCATTTTTCATATGAGAATATTTGAATTTTTAAAAAACGATTTAAGGTATCCTAATTAAAAACTGAGTACAAGTGGATGTTTCCATTCGATTCTAATAGATTTAAATGTTTAATTCCTTAAACACTAATCTTGTTGAAAAAAATATGGGCCCTTTTTTTGTGAAAATATTTGAATTTTGAAAAAATAGCATGATTTTAGGAATCCTAATTAAAAACTAAGTCACGGTGCATATTTCCATTCAATTCTAATAGAGTTAAATGTTTAATTCCTTAAACACAAATCGTGCTGAAAAAACATGGGCCTTTTTTATGGTAAAACATTTGAATTTTGAAAAAAACACGATTTAAGCAATCCAAAATAAAAAATGAGTCACAGTGGATGTTTCCATTCAATTCTGATAGAGTTAAATGTTTAATTCCTTAAACACTAATCTTGTGGAAAAAATACGGACCTTTTTTATGATAAAATTTTTTAATTTTGAAAAAAAATAACACGATTTAAGGATTCAAAATTAAAAAATGAGTCGCAGTAGATGTTTCCATTCAATTCTAAAAGAGTTAAATGTTTAATTCCTTAAACACTAATATTGTTGAAAAAAGTTGGGCCCTTTTTTATGTGAAAATATTTGAATTTTTTTAAAAAAAGCGATTTAAGGAATCCTAATTAAAAACTGAGTAACAGAGGATGTTTCCATTCAATTCAAATAGATTTAAATGTTTAATTCCTTAAACACTAACACTGTTGAAAAAATGTGGGCCCTTTTTTATGTGAAAATATTTGTATTTTAAAAAAACAACACGACTTAAGGAATCCTAATTAAAAACTGACTCACAGTGGATCTTTCCATTCAATTCAATGAGAGTTAAATGCTTAATTCCTTAAACACTAATCTGTTAAATGATATGGGCCCTCTTTCATATGAAAATATTTGAATTTTTAAAAAAAATGATTTAATGAATCCTAATTAAAAACGGAGTAACAGTGGATGTTTCCATTCAATTCTAATAGATTTAAATGTTTAATTTCTAAAACACTAATCTTGTTGAATAAAATATGGGCCCTTTTTTATGTGGAAATATTTGAATTTTGAAAAAAACTACACAGTTTAAGGAATCCTAATTAAAAACTGAGTCATAGTGGATGTTTCCATTCAATTCAAGGAGAGTTAAATGCTTAATTCCTCAAACACTAATGTGTTAAAAAATATGGGCCCTCTTTCATATGAAAATATTTAAATTTTAAAAAAAATGATTTAATGATTCCTAATTAAAAACTGGGTAACAGTGGATGTTTCCATTCAATTCTAATAGATTTAAATGTTTAATTCCTAAAACACTAACCTTGTTGAATAAAATATGGGCCATTTTTTATGTGAAAATATTTGAATTTTGAAAAAACTACACGGTTTAAGAAATCCTAAATAAAAACTGACTCACAATGCATATTTTCATTCAATTCTAATAGATTTAAATGTTTAATTCTTTAAACACTAATCTTGATGAAAAAATATAGGCTTTTTTTATGCTAAAATATTTGAATTTTGAAAAAAAAGCAAGATTTAAGGAATCCAAAATAAAAAATGAGTCACAGTGGATTTTTCCATTCAATTCTAATAGAGTTAAATGTTTAATTCCTTAAACACTAATATTGTCGAAAAAAGTTGGGCCCTTTTTTATGTGAAAATATTTGAATTTTTTTAAAAAAGCGATTTAAGGAATCCTAATTAAAAACTGAGTAACAGTGAATGATTCCATTCAATTCTAATAGATTTAAATGTTTAATTCCTTAAACTGTAATCTTGTTGAAAAAAATATGGGCCCTTTTTTATGTGAAAATATTTGAATTTTGAAAACACAACATGATTTAATTAATCCTAATTAAAAACTGAGTCACAGTGCATATTTTCATTCAATTCTAATAGATTTAAATGTTTAATTCCTTAAACACTAATCTTGTTGAAAAAATATGGGCTTTTTTATGATAAAATATTTGAATTTTGAAAAAAAACACGATTTAAGTAATCCAAAATAAAAAATGAGTCACAATGGATTTTTCAATTCAATTCTTATAGAGTTAAATGTTTAATTCCTTAAACACTAATCTTGTTCAAAACATGTGGGCCCGTTTTTATGTCAAAATATTTGAATTTTGAAAAAACAACACGATTTTAGGAATCCTAATTAAAAACTAAGTCACAGTGTATGTTTCCATTCAATTCTAATAGAGTTAATAGTTTAGTGCCTTAAACACTAGTCTTATTGAAAAAAAATGGGCCCTTTTTATGTGAAAATATTTGAATTTTGAAAAAACAGCACGATTTAAGGAATCCTGATTAAAAACTGAGTCGCAGTGCATGTTTCCATTCAATTCTAACAGAGTTAAATGTTTAATCCCTTAAACACTAATCTTGTTAAAAAAATATGGGCCCTTTTTTGTGGGAAAATATTTGAATTTTGAAAAAACAACACGATTTAAGGAATCCAAAATAAAAAATGAGTCACAGTGGATGTTTCCATTCAATTCTGATAGAGTTAAATGTTTAATTCCTTAAATACTAATCTTGTTGACAAAATATGGGCCTTTTTTATGATAAAATATTTGAAATTTGAAAAAAAACACGATTTAAGGAATCCAAATTAAAAAATGAGTCACAGTGGATGTTTCCATTCAATTCTAATAGAGTTAAATGTTTAATTCATTAAACATTAATCTTGTTGAAAAAATATGGGCCCTTTTTCATACGAAAATATTTGAATTTTGAAAAAACAACACGATTTAATGAATTCGAATTAAAAACTGAGTCACAGTGGATGTTTACATTCAATTGAATGAAAGTTAAATGCTTAATTCCTTAAACACTAATCTGTTAAAAAATATAGGCCCTTTTTCATATGAAAATATTTGAATTAAAAAAACGATTTAAAGAATCCTAATTGAAAACTGAGTAACAGTGGATGTTTCAATTCAATTCTAATAGATTTAAACGTTTAATTCCTTAAAAACTAATCTTGTTGAAAAAATATGCCCCCTTTTTATCTAAAAATATTTGAATTTTGAAAAAACAATACGATTTAAAGAATTCTAACTAAAAACTGAGTTACAGTGGATGTTTCCATTCAATTCTAATAGAGTTAAATATTTAATTCCTTAAACACTAATCTTGTTGAAAAAATATGGGCCCTTGTTTATGATAAAATATTTGAATTTTGAAAAAAAACACAATTTAAGGAATCCTTATTAAAAAATGAGTCACAGTCGATGTTTCCATTCAATTCTAATAGAGTTAAATTGTTAATTCCTTAACCACTAATCTTGTTGAAAAAAATATTGGCCATTTTTTATGTGAAAATATTTGAATATCGAAAAAACAACACGTTCTAAGGAAAACTAATTAAAAACTGAGTCACTGTGGATGTTTCCATTCAATTCAATGAGTTAAATGTTTAATTCTATAAACACGAATCTCATTGAAAAAATATGGGCCCTTTCTTTGTGAAAATTTTTGAATTGTGAAAAAAAACATTATTTAAGGAATCCTAATTAAAAACTGAGTCAAAGTCCATATTTTCATTCAATTCTAATAGAGTTAAATGCTTAATTCCTTAGACACTTATCTTGTTGAAAAATATGGGCATTTTTTGTGTCAAAATATTTGAATTTTGAAAAAAAAACGCGAATTAAGGACTCCTAATTAACAACTGAGTCACAGTGGATGTTTGAATTCAATTCTATTAGAGTTAAATGCTTAATTCCTTCAGTACTAATCTGTTAAAAAATATGGGCCTTTTTTATGTGAAAATATTTGAATTTTGAAAAAAATACAAATTACGGAATACCAATTAAAAACTGAGTCACAGTGGATATTTCCATTCAATTCAAATACTGTTAAATTATTTAATCCATAAACACGAAACTTGTATAAAAAAATGGGCCTTTTTTATGTGAAAATATTTGAATTTTGAGAAAAACAACACGATTTAAAGAATCCTAATTAAATACTGAGTTACAATGGATGTTTCCATTCGATTCTAATAGAGTTAAATGTTTAATTCTTTAAACCCTAATTTGGTTAAAAAAATATGGGCCTTTTTTAAGTGAAAATATTTGGATTTTGAAAAAAAAACACGAATTAAGGAATCCTAATAAAAAACTGAGTCACAGTGGATGTTTCCATTCGATTCTATTAGAGTTAAATGTTTAATTCCATAAACACTAATCTCGTTGAAAAAATATTGGCCCTTTTTTTGTGAAGATATTTGAATTTTGAAAAAAACATGATTTAAGGGATCCTAATTAAAAACTGAGTCAAATTGGATGTTTCCATCCAATTCTAATAGAGTTAAATGCTTAATTCTTTAGACACTTATCTTGTTGAAAAATATGGGCCTTTTTTATGTCAAAATATTTTAATTTTCAAAAAAACTCGAATTAAGGAATCCTAATTAACAACTGAGTCACAGTAGATGTTTGAATTCAATTCTATTAGAGTTAAATGCTTAATTCCTTAAATACTAATCTATTAAAAAATATGGCCTTTTTTATGTGAAAATATTTGAATTTTGAAAAAAACGCGAATTAAGGAATCCTAATTGAAAACTAAGTCACAGTGGATGTTTTCATTCAATTCTAATACAGTTAAATTATTTAATCCATAAACACGAAACTTATTGAAAAAATATGGGCCTTTTTTATGTGAAAATATTTGAATTTTTAGAAAAAACAACACGATTTAAGGAATCCGAATTAAAAACTGAGTCACATTGGATGTTTCCAGTCGATTCTAATAGAGTTGAATGTTTAATTGCTTAAACCCTAATTTGGTTAAAAAAAATATCGGTCTTTTTTATGTTAAAATATTTGAATTTTTAAAAAAAACATGAATTAAGGAATCCTAATTAAAAACTGAGTCACAATGGATGTTTCCATTCGATTCTATTAGAGTTAAATGTTTAATTCCATAAAGACGAATCTCTTGAAAAAATATGGGCAATTTTTTTGTGAAAATATTTGAATTTTGAAAAAAAAGCAGGATTTAAGGAATCCTAATTAAAAAGTGGGACAAAGTGGATGTTTCCAGTCAATTCTAAAAGAGTTAAATTTTTAATTCCTTAAACACTTATCTTGTTGAAAAACATAGGCCTTTTTTATGTGAAAATATTTGAATTTTGAAAAAAAACGTGAATTAAGGATTCCTAATTAAAAACTGAGTCACAGTGGATGTTTCCATTCAATTCTAATACAGTTAAAATGTTTAATCCAAAAACACGAAATTTTTGAAAAAATATGGGCCTTTTTTATGTGAAAATATTTCAATTTTGAGAAAAAATAACACGATTTAAGGAATCCTAATTAAAAACTGAGTCACAGTGGATGTGTCCTTTCGATTCTAAAAGAGTTAAATGTTTAATTCCATAAACACGAATCTTGTTGAAAAAATATGGGCCATTTTTATGTGAAAATATTTGAATTTTGAAAAAAACACGATTTAAGGAATCCTAATTAAAAACTGAGTCATAGTGGATGTTACCATTCAATTCTAATAGAGTTAATGTTTAATTCCACAAACAAGAATCATGTTAAAAAATATGGGCCCTTTTTATGTGAAAATATTTGAATTTTAAAAAAAAACGTGAATTAAGGAATCCTAATTAACAACTGTGTCACAGTGGTTGTTTCAATTCAATTCTATTAGAGTTAAATGCTTAATTTCTTAAACACTAATTTTAAAAAATATGGGCCTTTTTTATGTGAAAATATTTAAATTTTGAAAAAAATACGAATTAAGGAATCCTAATTAAAAACTAAGTCACAGTGGTTGTTTCCATTGAATTCTAATATAGTTAAATGTTTAATCCATAAACACGAAACTTGTTGAAAAAATATGGGCCTTTTTTATGTGAAAATATTTGAATTTTGGAGAAAAACAACACTATTTAAGGAATACTAATTAAAAATTGAGTTACAGTGAATGTGTCCATTTGATACTAATAGAGTTAAATATTTAATTCCAAAGACACGAATCATGTTAAAAAATATGGGCCTTTTTTATGTGAAAATATTTGAATTTTGAAAAAAAACAACGATTTAAGGAATCTTAATGAAAAACTGAGTCATAGTGGATGTTTCCCTTCAATTCTAATAGAGTTAAATGTTTAAATCTATAAACACGAACCTTGTTGAAAAATATGGGCCTTTTTTATGTAAAAATATTTGAATTTTGAAAAAAACAACACGATTTAAGGAATCCTAATTCCAAACTGAGTCATAGTGGATGTTTGCATTCCATTCTAATAGAGTTAAATGTTTAATTCCATAAACACGAATCTTGTTGAAAAAATATGGGCCGTTTTTATGTGAAAATAATTGAATTTTTGAAAAAGCAACAGGATTTAAGAAATCCTAATTAAAAACTGAGTCACATTAGATGTTTCCATTCAATTCTAAGAGAGTTAAATGTTTAATTCCATAAATACGAAACTTGTTGAAAAAATATGGGCCTTTTTCTTGTGAAAGATTTGAATTTTGAAAAAAAATAACACGACTTAAGGAATCTTTATTAAAAACTAAATCACAGTGAATGTTTCCATTCAATTCTAATAGAGTTAAATGTTTAATTCAATAGACACGGATCTTGTTAAAAAATATGGGCCTTTTTTATGTGAAAATATTTTAATTTTGAAAAAAAACCACGATTTAAGGAATCCTAATTAAAAAAGCTGAGTCACAGTGGATGTTTCCATTCAATTCTAATAGAGTTAAATGTTTAATTCCATAAACAAGAACGCTGTTGAAAATATATGGGCCTTTTTTATGTGATAGTATTTGAATTTTGAACAGACCAACACGATTTAAGGAATCCTAATTAAAAACCGAGTAACAGTGGATGTTTCCTTTCAATTCTAATAGAGGTAAATGCTTAATTCCATAAAGACAAACCTTGTTGAAAATATATGGGCCTTTTTTATGTGAAAATATTTGAATTTTGAAAAAAAACAACACGATTTAAGGAATCCTAATTCCAAACTGAGTCACAGCGGATGTTTGCATTCAATTCTAATAGAGTTAAATTTTTAATTCCATAAACACGAATCTTGTTGAGAAAATAGGGGCCGTTTTTATGTGAAAATATTTGAATTTTTGAAAAAGCAACACGATTTAAGGAATCCTAATTAAAAACTGTGTCACATTGGATGTTTCCATTCAATTCTAACAGAGTTAAATGTTTAATTCCATAAATACGAAACTTTTTGAAAAAAAATGGCCTTTTTTCATGTGAAAATATTTGAATTTATAAAAAAAATAACACGAATTAAGGAACCTAATTAAAAACTGCGTCACAGTGGAAGTTTCTATTCAATTCTTACAGAGATAAATGTTTAATTCCTTAAAAATGAAACTTGTTGAAAAAATATGGGCCGTTGTTATGTGAAAATATTTGATCTTAAAGAAAAAATAAAACGATTTAAGGAATCCTAATTAAAAGCTAAGTCACAGTGGAAGTGTACTTGCGATTCTAATAGAGTTAAATGTTTAATTCCTTAAACACTAATGTTGTTGAAAAAAATATGGGCCTTTTTTTATGTGAAAATATTTGAATTTTGAAAAAAAACACGAATTAAGGAATCCTAATTAAAAACTCAGTCACAGTGGATGTTTCCATTCAATTCTAATAGAGTTAAATGTTTAATTCCATAAAAACGAAACTTGTTGAAAAAATATAGGCCTTTTTGATGTGAAAATATTTGATCTTAAAGTAAAAACAACACGAACTAAGGAATCCTAATTAAAAAATGGGTCATAGTGGATGTTTCCATTCAATTCCAATAGAGTTAATTGTTTAATTCAATAAACACGAATCTCGTTGAAAAAATATGGGCCTTTTTTTGTGAAAATATTTGAATTTTGAAAAAAAGAACTCGATTTAAGGAATCCTAATTAAAAACTGAGTCACAGTGGATGTTCCCATTCAATTCTTATAGAGTTAAATCTTAATTCCTTTAACAATAATCTTATTGAAAAAATATCGGCCCTTTTTATGTGAAAATATTTGAATTTTAAAAAAAACACGATTTACGGAAATTCTAATTAAAAATTGAGTCACAGTGGATGTTTCCGTTCAATTCTAATAAAGTTAAATGCTTAATTCCTTAAACACTAATTTGTTAAAAAATATGGGCCCTTTTATGTGAAAATATTTGAATTTTGAAAAAAAAACCACGATTTAAGGAATCGTAATTAAAAACTGGGTCACAGTGGATGTTTTCATTCAATTATAATAGCGTTAAATGTTTATTTCCATAAAAACGAAACTTGTTGAAAAAATATGGGCCTTTTTGATGTGAAAATATTTGATCTTAAAGTAAAAACAACACAAACTAAGGAATCCTAATTAAAAAATGGGTCACAGTGGATGTTTCCATTCAATTCAAATAGAGTTAATTGTTTAATTCCATAAACACGAATCTCTTTGAAAAATATGGGCCCTTTTTGTGAAAAATACTTGAATTTTGAAAAAAAGAACTCGATTTAAGGAATCCTAATTAAAAACTGAGTCACAGTGGATGTTTCCATTCAATTCTTATAGAGTTAAATCTGAATTCCTTTAACAATAATCTTATTGAAAAAATATGGGCCCTTTTTATGTGAAAATATTTGAATTTTAAAAAAAATACGATTTAGGGAAATCCTAATTAAAAATTGAGTCACAGTGGATGTTTCCGTTCAATTCTAATAGAGTTAAATGCTTAATTCATTAAACACTAATCTGTTAAAAAATATGGGCCTTTTTTGTGAAAATATTTGAATTTTGAAAAAAAACACGAACTAAGGAATCCTAATTAAAAACTGGGTCACAGTGGATGTTTCCATACAATTCTAATAGAGTTAAATGTTTAATTCCATAAACACGAATATCGTTCAAAAAATATGGGCCCTTTTCTTCTGAAAATATAGGAATTTTGAAAAAAAAACACGACTTAAGGAATCCTAATTAAAAACTGAGTCACAGTGGAAGTGTCCTTGCGATTCAAATAGAGTTAAATGTTTAATTCCTTAAACACAAATGTTGTTGAAAAAAACATGGGCCTTTTTTATGTGAAAATATTTGTATTTTAAAAACACAACACGATTTAAGGAATCCTAATTAAAAACTGAGTAACAGTGGATGTTTCCATTTGATTCTAATAGAGTTAAATGTTTAATTCCTTAAATCTTTAATTTCTTAAACACTAATCTTGTTGAAAAAATGTGGGTCCTTTTTTATGTGAAAATATTTGAATTTTTGAAAAAAAACACGATTTAAGGAATTCTAATTAAAAACTGAGTCACAGTGGATGTTTCCATTCAATTCGAATAGAGCTAAATGTTTAATTCCATAAACAAAAAAATTGTTAAAAAATGTGGGCCTTTTTTATGTGAAAATATTTGAATTTTAAAAAACACGAATTAAGGAATTCTAATAAAAAATGAGTCACAGTTGATGATTCCATTCGATTCTAAGAGAATTAAATGTTTAATTCCTTAAAAACTAATTTTGTTGTAAAAAAATAAGGGCCTTTTTATGTGAAAATATTTGAATTTTGAAAAAAAACAGGACTTAAGGAATCCTAATTAAAAACTGGGTCACAGTAGATGTTTCTATTCAATTGTAATAGAGTTAAAAGTTTAATTCCATAAATATGAACCATGTTGAAAAAACATGGGCCTTTTTTATTTGAAAATATTTGAATTTTGAAAAAAAAACAACACGATTTAAGGTGTCCTAGTTAAAAACTGAGTCATAGTGGATGTTTCCGTTCGATTCTAATACATTAAATGGTTAATTCCTTAAACACTAATCTTGTTGAAAAATTATGGGCCCTTTTTTATGTGAAAATATTTGAATTTTAAAAAAACAACACGATTTAAGGAATCCTAATTAAAAACTGAGTAACAGTGGATGTTTCCATTCGATTCTAATAGAGTTAAATGTTTAATTCCTTAAATCTTTAATTTCTTAAACACGAATCTTGTTGAAAAAAGGTGGGCCCTTTTTTCTGTTTAAATATTTGAATTTTGAAAAAAAAACAACACGATTTAAAAATTTCTAATTAAAAACTGAGTCACAGTGGATGTTTCCATTCAATTCTAACAGACTTAAATGTTTAATTACTTAAACACTAATCTTGTTGAAAAAATATGGGCCCTTTTTATGTGAAAATATTTGAATTTTGAAAAAAAAACACAATTTAAGGAAATCCTAATTAAAAACTGAGTCACAGTGGATGTTTCCGTTCAATTCTAATAGAGTTAAATGCTTAATTCATTAAACACTAGTCTGTTAAAAAATATGGGCCTTTTTTTGTGAAAATATTTGAATTTTGAAAAAAACACGAACTAAGGAATCCTAATTAAAAATTGGGTCACAGTGGATGTTTCCATACAATTCTAATAGAGTTAAATGTTTAATTCCATAAACACGAATATCGTTGAAAAAATATGGGCCCTTTTCTTCTGAAAATATAGGAATTTTGAAAAAAAAACACGACTTAAGGAATCCTAATTAAAAACTGAGTCACAGTGGAAGTGTCCTTGCGATTCAAATAGAGTTAAATGTTTAATTCCTTAAGCACTTATCTTGTTGAAGAAATATGGGTATTTTTTATGTGTAAATATTTGAATTTTGACAAAAAAAGGAATTAAGGGATCCTAATTAAAAACTGAGTCAAAGTGGATGTTTCAATTCAATTCTATTAGAGTTAAATTCTTAATTCCTTAAATACTAATCTGTTAAAAAATATGGGCCTTTTTATGTGTAAATATTTGAATTTTGAAAAAAAATAGGACTTAAGGAATCCTAATTAAAAACTGGGTCACAGTAGATGTTTCTATTCAATTCTAATAGAGTTAAATGTTTAATTCCATAAATACGAACCATGTTAAAAAACATTGGCCTTTTTTATCTGAAAATATTTGAATTTTGAAAAAAAACACGATTTAAGGAATCCTAGTTAAAAACTGAGTCACAGTGGATGTTTCTGTTCGATTCTAATAGATTAAATGTTTAATTCCTTAAACACTAATCTTGTTGAAAAATTATGGCCCTTTTTTATATGAAAGTATTTGAATTTTAAAAAAAATAAGAATTAAGGAATCCTAATAAAAACTTAGTCACAGTGGATGGTTAATTTTAATTATTTAAACACCAATTTTGTGGAAAAAATTATGGGCCTATTTTGTGTGAAAATATTTGAATTTTGAAAAAAAATACGACTTAAGAATCCCAATTAAAAACTGAGTCACAGTGGATGTTTACATTCAATTCTAAAAAGGTTAAATGTTTAAATCCATAAACACGAACCTTGTTGAAAAAATATGGGCATTTTTTATGCGAAAATATTTGAATTTTAAAAAAACAACACGATTTAAGGAATCCTAATTAAAAACTGAGTAACAGTGGATGTTTCCATTCGATTCTAATAGAGTTAAATGTTTAATTCCTTAAATCTTTAATTTCTTAAACACCAATCTTGTTGAAAAAATGTGGGCCCTTAAAATGTTTAAATATTTGAATTTTGAAAAAAAACAACACGACTTAAAAATCCTAATTAAAAATTGAGTCACAGTGGATTTTTCCATTCTAATTCTAATAGAGTTAAATGTTTAATTCCTTAAACACGAACCTTGTTGAAAAAACATGGGCCTTTTTTATGTGAAAATATTTGAATTTTAAAAAAAACACGATTTAAGGAATCCTAATTAAAAACTGAGTAACAGTGGATGTTTCCATTCGATTCTAATAGAGTTAAATGTTTAATTCCTTAAATCTTTAATTTCTTAAACACCAATCTTGTTGAAAAAATGTGGGCCCTTAAAATGTTTAAATATTTGAATTTTGAAAAAAAACAACACGACTTAAAAATCCTAATTAAAAATTGAGTCACAGTGGATTTTTCCATTCTAATTCTAATAGAGTTAAATGTTTAATTCCTTAAACACGAACCTTGTTGAAAAAACATGGGCCTTTTTTATGTGAAAATATTTGAATTTTAAAAAAAACACGATTTAAGGAATCCTAATTAAAAACTGAGTAACAGTGGATGTTTCCATTCGATTCTAATAGAGTTAAATGTTTAATTCCTTAAATCTTTAATTTCTTAAACACTAATCTTGTTGAAAGAATGTGGGCCCTTTTTTATGTTTAAATATTTGATTTTTGAAAGAAAAACAACACGATTTAAAAATCCTAATTAAAAATTTAGTCACAGTGGATATTTCCATTCAATTCTAATAGACTTAAATGTTTAATTCCTTAAACACTAATTTTGTTGAAAAAATATGGGCCCTTTTTTATGTGAAAGTATTTGAATTTTTAAAAAAACACGATTTAAGGAATCCTAATTAAAAACTGAGTAACAGTGGATATTTCCATTCGATTCTAATAGAGTTAAATGCTTAATTCCTTAAACACTTATCTTGTTGGAAAAATATGGGTATTTTTATGTGAAAATATTTGAATTTTGACAAAAAAAGGAATTAATGGATCCTAATTAAAAACTGAGTCACAGTGGATGTTTCAATTCAATTCTATTAGAGTTAAATTCTTAATTCCTTAAATACTAATCTGTTCAAAAATATGGGCCTTTTTGATGTGAATATATTTGAATTTTGAAAAAAAAACACGATTTAAGAAATCCTAATTAAAAATTGAGTTACAGTGGATGTTTTCATTCAATTCTAAAAGAGTTAAATGTTGAATTCCATAAACACTAATTTGGTTAAAAAATTATATGCCTTTTTTATCTAAAAATATTTGGATTTTGAAAAAAAATACAAATTAAGGAATCCTAATTAAAAACTAAGCCACAGTGGTGTTTTCATTTGATTCTATCAGATTAAATGTTTAATTCCTTAAATCTTAAATACCTTAAACACTAATCTTGTTAAAAAAATGTGGGCCCCTTTTTATGTTTAAATATATGAATTTTGAAAAAAATGACACAATTTAAAAATCCTAATTAAAAACTGAGTCACAGTGGATATTTTCATTCAATTCTAATAGAGTTAGATGTTTAATTCCTTAAACACTAATCTTGTTGAAAAAATATGGGCCCTTTTTTATGTGAAAATATTTGAATTTTGAAAAAAACACGATTTAAGGAATCTTAATTAAAAACTGAGTCACGGTGGATGTTTGCATTCAATCCAAATAGAGTTAAATGTTTAATTCCATAAACACAAAACTTGTTGAAAAATATGGGCCTTTTTATGTGAAAATATTTAAATTTTGAAAAAAACACGAATTGGGGAATTCTAAATAAAAACTGAGTCACAGTGGTTGTTTCCATTCAATTCGAATAGAGCTAAATGTTTAATTCCATAAACAAAAAACTTGTTAAAAAAATATGGGCCTTTTTTATGTGAAAATATTTGATTTTTAAAAAAAACACGAATTAAGGAATTCTAAAAAAAACTGACTCACAGTGGATGATTCCATTCGATTCTAAGAGAATTAAATTTTTAATTCTTTAAAAACTAATTTTGTTAAAAAAAAATGGGCCTTTTTATGTGAAAATATTTGAATTTTGAAAAAAAAGGACTTAAGCAATCCTAATTAGAAACTGGGTCACAGTGGATGTTTCTATTCAATTCTAATAGAGTTAAATGTTTAATTCAATAAATACGAACCATGTTGAAAAAACATGGGCCTTTTTTATGTGAAAATATTTTAATTCTCAAAAAACCAACACGATTTAAGGAATCCTTGTAAAAAACTGAGTCACAGTGGATGTTTCCGTTCGATTCTAATACATTAAATGTTTAATTCCTTAAACACTAATCTTGTTGAAAAATTATGGGCCCTTTTTTATGTGAAAATATTTGAATTTTAAAAAAATATTATTTAAGGAATCCTAATTAAAAACTGAGTCACAATGGATGTTTCAATTCAATTATAATTGAGTTAAATGCTTAATTCCTTAAATACTAATCTGTAAAAAAAAATATGGGCTTTTTTGTGTGAAAATATTTGAATTTTGAAGAAAATACGAATTAAGGAATCCTAAATAAACACTAAGTCATAGTTGATGTTTCCATTCAATTCTAGTAGAGTTAAATGTTTAATTCCATAAACACAAAACTTGTCGAAAAAATATGGCCCTTTTTTTATATGAAAGTATTTAAATTTTAAAAAAAACAAGAATTAAGGAATCCTAATAAAAACTTAGTCACAGTGGATGTTTCCATTCAATTCTAATAGACTTAAATGTTTAATTCCACAAACACGAATATCGTTGAAAAAATGTGGGCCCTTTTTTCTGAAAATATTTTAATTCTGAAAAAAACATGACTTAAGGAATCCTAATTAAAAAATGAGACATAGTGGATGTTTCCATTCAATTCTAATAGAGTAAAATGTTTAATTCCATAAACACGAACCTTGTTAAAAAATATGGCCCTTTTTATGTGAAAATATATGAATTTGAAAAAAGCAACACGATTTAAGGAATTCTAATTAAAAACTGAGTCACAGTGCATGTTTCCATTCAATTCTAATAGAGTTAAATGTTTAATTCCATAAACACGAACCTTGTTGAAAAAACATGGGCATTTTTTATGTGAAAATATTTGAATTTTGAAAAAACAACACGATTTAAAAAATCCTAATAAAAACTTAGTCACAGTGGATTTTCCATTCAAATCTAAGAGAATCAAATGATTAATTCTTTAAACTCTACTCTTGTTGAAAAAATATTGCCCTTTTTATGTTGAAATATTTGAATTTTAAAAAAAACAACACGACTTAAGGAATCCTAATTAAAAACTGTGTCACAGTGGATGTTTCCATTCAATTCTAATCGAGTTAAATGGTTAATTCCATAAACACTAACCTTGTTGAAAAAATATGGGCCCTTTTTATTTGAAAATATTTGAATTTTGAAAAAAAAAAGACTTAAGGAATCCTAATTAAAAATGGAGTCACAGTGGATGTTTCTATTCAATTCTAATAGAGTAAAATGTTTAATTCTATAAACACGAACCTTGTTGAAAAAATATGGGCCTTTTCTATGTGAAAATATTTGAATTTTGAAAAAACAACACGATTTAAGGAATCCTAAATAAAAACGAAGTCACAGTGGATGTTTCCATTCAATTCTAATAGAGTTAAATGTTTAATTCCATAAACATGAACCTTGTTGAAAAAACATGGGCCTTTTTCATGTGAAAATATCTGAATTTTGAAAAAACAACACGATTTAAAGAATCCTAAATAAAAACTGAGTCACAGTAGATGTTTTCTTTCAATTCTAACAGAATTAAATGTTTAATTCTTTAAACACTAATTTTGTTGAAAAAAAAATATGGGCATTTTTTATGTAAAAATATTTGAATTTTGAAAAAAACACGACTTAAGGAATCCTAATTAAAAATTGAGTCACCTTGGATGTTTCCATTCAAATTTAAAAGAGTTAAATGTTTAATTCCTTAACACTAATGTTGCTAAAAATATATGGGCCTTTTTTTATGTTAAAATATTTGAATTTTAAAAAAACACGATTTATGAAATCCTAATTAAAAACAGAGTCACAGTGGATGTTTCCATTTAAATCTTAGAGAGTTAAATCTTTAATTCCTTAAACACTAATCTTATTGAAAAAAATATGGGCTTTTTTTATGTGAAAATATTTGAATTTTGTAAAAAACAACACAGTTTCAGGAATCCTAATTCCAAATTGAGTCACAGTGGATATTTCCATTGAATTCTAAGAGAGTTAAATTTTTAATTCCCTAAACACTAATGTTGTTGAAAAAATATGGCCCTTTTTATTTGAAAATATTTGAATTTTTTTAAAAAAACACGATTTAAGGAATCCGAATTCCAAAATGAGTCATAGTTTATGTCTCCATTCAATTCTAATAAAGTTAAAATTTTAATTCCTCAAACACTAATCTTGTTAAAAAAAATATGGCCCCTTTTTTATGTGAAAATATTTGAATTTTGAAAAAAAGAACACAGTTTCAGGAATCCAAATTAAAAACTGAGTCACAGTGGATGTTTCCATTCAAATGTAAGAGAGTTAAATGTTTAATTCCTTAAACAATAATCTTGTTGAATAAAATATGGGCCCTTTTTCATGTGAAAATCTTTGAATTTTAAAAAAAATACGATTTAAGGAATCCTAATTAAAAACTGAGTCACAATGGATGTTTCCATTCAAATCTAAGAGAGTTAAATCTTTAATTCCTTTAAACTCTAATCTTGTTGAAAAAATATGGGCCCTTTTTTATGTTGAAATATTTGAATTTTGAAAAAAAAAACACGATTTAAAGAATACTGGTCCCAAACTGAGTCACAGATGAAGTTTCCATTCAATTCTAATAGAGTTAAATGTTTAATTCCTTAAACATTAATCTTGTTGAAAAAAATATGGCCCCTTTTTTATGTGAAAAAATTTGAATTTTGGAAAAAACAACATGGTTTCAGGAATCCAAATTAAAAACTGAGTCACAGTGGATGTTTCCATTCAAATGTAAGAGAGTTAAATGTTTAATTCCTTAAACAATAATCTTGTTAAAAAAAATATGGGCCCTTTTTTATGTGAAAATATTTGAATTTAAAAAAAAATATGATTAACGAATCCTAATTAAAAACTGAGTCACAGTGGATGTTTCCATTCAAATCTAAGAGAGTTAAATCTTTAATTCCTTAAACTCTAATCTTGTTGAAAAATATGGGCCCTTTTTTATGTTGAAATATTTGAATTTTGAAAAAAAATGATTTAAGGAATCCTGATTCCAAACTGAGTCACATATGACGTTTCCATTCAATTCTAATAGAGTTAAATGTTTAATTCCTTAAACACTAATCTTGTTGAAAAAAATATGGCCCCTTTTTTATGTGAAAAAATTTGAATTTTGGAAAAAACAAAACGGTTTCAGGAATCCAAATTAAAAACTGAGTCACAGTGGATGTTTCCATTCAAATGTAAGAGAGTTAAATATTTAATTCCTTAAACAATAATCTTGTTGAAAAAAATATGGGCCCTTTTTTATGTGAAAATATTTGAATTTTGAAAAAAAATGGGATTAACGAATCCTAATTAAAAACTGAGTCACAGTGGATGTTTCCATTCAAATCTAAGAGAGTTAAATCTTTAATTCCTTAAACTCTAATCTTGTTGAAAAATATGGGCCCTTTTTTATGTTGAAATATTTGAATTTTGAAAAAAAATGATTTAAGGAATCCTGATTCCAAACTGAGTCACATATGACGTTTCCATTCAATTCTAATAGAGTTAAATGTTTAATTCCTTAAACACTAATCTTGTTGAAAAAAATATGGCCCCTTTTTTATGTGAAAAAATTTGAATTTTGGAAAAAACAAAACGGTTTCAGGAATCCAAATTAAAAACTGAGTCACAGTGGATGTTTCCATTCAAATGTAAGAGAGTTAAATATTTAATTCCTTAAACAATAATCTTGTTGAAAAAAATATGGGCCC
>JANTPZ010129650.1:0-21299 GCA_025593235.1 Vachellia pachyceras
GGGGCCATTACCCTCTCCCCCAAAAGACGTCTCGTGAGGGTGTGCAGCGCACCCGTTTATATAGCCCAGCACCCTCCCGAGCCTCTCCGATGTGGGACTTGTGACATTCTCCCACAGCCATTCCGCGAGCGACCTCGCTGCGGGAGCCCACCGGCAACCTCGCCGGCGTCCGGAGGGTCCACCCGCACCGTTACCCTCTCCCCATTACTCTCTCCCCGCCGACAGGGGCGTGCAGCGGGCGTGCGGCGTGCGGCTTCATCCCGAAGGCTCAGGGCTGGCTCTGATACCACTTGTCACGGGGCCATTACCCTCTCCCCCAAAAGACGTCGTAAGGGGCACAATTCCAATAGTAACCTCTTGTCTTGACACTGTCAAGCTGGTCTAAGGTATTTATGTATACTTTCAATTTCTTCCCTATCATATTTCTTTGTTTCCAAAAGCATTCCTCAGAATAGCAGTACATGGAAAGAGTTGGAACTCTCATCATAAATTAAGTAGCTTCTTTTCTTACCTTGTTGCAACAAGGGTTGAAGTTATTAGGGATCCACCTTTGCACTGCATGGTAATGACCTCGTATCAACCATGATTCCTTAAAACAACAATTTCCTATACAAGCTTTTGTTCTCTGAACAGAATACATAGTGGTGATTTGGGAGATTAACGATTTCATAATCCCTTACCTTGAGTAACCAATAAACCCTATCCTTCATCCTTGTCAAATTTGTTTTTCTACCTAGAAGAGTTATGATTAGAGTCTCTTTCTAGGTAAAACATAATACCTAGAGATTCTCATTTGACATGCATAACTTCAGTAGACTATCTACCAGGCTTTGCTGTTTAGCAATGAGGATTGATATTGTATCTTTCTCTTCTTTGAGCGATTCTGCAATTTGTATCTCCTTTAAACACCTGAAGTTCTCTGATCTACTTAGTATCCTGTTGGGAGTTATTATTTCTCCGAAAGGTATCATTTGGCATAGCATATTCCATAGGAAAGTTGTAACAATGATTCTCATAAATTAGTTACTTAACTTCAAAAAACACCACTTCAGATAAACTAACTAGTAGAAAAGAATGAAACTTATTTTTAAAGATATGTATCAGGATTAGAAGAAAAAAATTTATCCTTAGAGTTCATCCTTAAAAGACAAACTATTAAGTATAGTAAAAAGTATCCATAATTTAAAAGACAAGATCTCTCCTAATTGATCATAAGTATTTCAATTGGCTCTAAGACTCTCAAGCCTTAATTCAACACATCTATTCAGTAGCTGAAAATAACATTTCTTGCAAAAAAACTCATCCATTCAAAATATCATTGATCCACAATATAACATTATAAGTATCATAATATAACCATATGACATACTACTAACATAATCCAAAATAACAGTTAAAACCAATTTATCAAATCATCAAAGTTTATAAAATAAGTCATACAATGGATGTTAGACCATTGAAGGAATATGAAAAACCTTATTATTGATGTACCTAAGAAGAGTATTTATACATTATAGATATATTCAGAATCTTAACCGTATCCCAAATAATGTGAATCTAACTAAATCCCTAATATATCTTAACAGGATCTAACTAAATCCCTAATATATCTCAACACTCCTCCTCAATTTGGAACGTAGATATTAATCAAGCCTAACTTGTTACAAAGACAAAACAAAAACCGTTAGAACTAAACCAGGAGCCTGTTAAAGACAAAACAGAAACCGCTGGAGCTACACCAGGAGCCCGTCAAAGATTAAACAGAAACCGCTAGAGCTACACCAGGAGCCGGTCAAAGATAAAATAGAAACCGTTGGAGCTACATGAGGAGCCCATCAAAGATAAAATAGAAATCGCTGGAGCTACACCAAGAGCCAACCAAAGACAAGATAAAAAATCGAAAGTGCCAAACAGAAGGAGACCAGATATTAAAACTCCAAACCAGTGCACAAAACAATCATGGGAAGGATAGAAATAAGGAGACGAAGCCGGAAAAGGGGATCATCGAAAACTGGTTGGAAAACGGCGTCATGCGCTGGCGTGTGAAAATAACGTCGGAACTGCAAATGGAGCGTGAAGCTCACACGCTCACCGAACAACGACGAAACTTCTAGTACGAACCGATCGGAACCTCCTGACTCTCCTGGGCCAACGCGTGTAAGCAATGAAGACGTGCTCTGGACAAATCTAGAATGAGCAGGGAGACACGCTTCGGACGCGGATCTCTATTTGGACACTGGACTCTTAACTTGCTGAACATAACGTTGAGTTGGTGGCAAATCTTGAAGAAGAGAAGACGATGGAAGCTTCCCTACATGTCCACCAACACACCACCATCGGCTTAGAGATGCAAAGTTAGGTCTGAGACGCATCAAAGAATAGGAGAACGTGTGACAAAGGCTCTGATACCATGTTAGATCACAGAAGGAATATGAAAAACTTTATTATTGATGTACACACAAAGGGTATTTATACATTAGAGATATATTCAGAATCTTAACTATATACCAAATAATGTAAATCTATCTAAATCCCTAATATATCTTAACAGGATCTAACTAAATCTCTAATAGATCTTAACAGTATCTAACAAAATCTTTAACATATCTCGAAAATGGCAATATACATTGAATTAATCATATTTTATCTATTATATTTGTAGCATCTTAGAGGATTTTAATGATATTAGTGAGATTTCATTGATATTAATTGCATTGATTATTCTTAATTGCAATTACATGAAATTAAAATTAATTAAGGATCAATGGCCATACTTTCCATCATTTTGTTAAATAATTGATCCTAGAATATTTGATGCTACTTGATTCAATTTCCATTGTAGGACCTATATCTCTAATGTGTCTTGTGTTGGTGAAAGAAATGATTGATGAGGATATTAAAAGCAATTGGGCTAAATCTGGAAAGCCCAAGGAAATAATGGCACACATAGAAGAACCATTGGGCTCAGCATTCATCAATGATTGAAGGCTGGAGAATTCCATTCCAAACACTCACCACCTCCAGCGAAGAAAAGAAAAGAAAAGAAAGGCTGCCACTATTCACTATATTATAAGCCATTAATTCCATTATTCCCACACACACGTGGAGAGGCCACAAGCACGCCACCACCTGAGCCCATTTTCATCATTCCATTCGTTATCCTTGAATCCAAGAAAAGCCACTCTCTCAACCTATCGCCATTCATATTCCATTCTCAGCCGCCGCCAAATTATTCATGCTGGGGAGACCACGCTCACAGGAGGAGCAAGCGGCACACACAATTCATTGTCACGCTGCGCACAAATTCCATTCATTCATCACCCAGCCACCGCCTGGACTTGGACAAAGCATCACTCAGACCTCACACACTCGCCTCCCTATCATCTGCTCTATTCCATCACTGTGCAGAAGATTCATCCTCACCGTGTGCAGACTCAAAGAGATGATGGCTTGGATTTTTAATATGGAATTTTTCATGGCAAGGCTGGGCTAATTTCATGATTCTCTGATTCAACAACAATGGCACGAACTTGAATATTCAAAGGGGAGTTTTAGTTGCTTTAATTTCCTATTCAATAATTGATTAACAATTCCTAGGTCTTAGGATAATTTTTCTAATTATTGGAACAATTTCTATTGTTTGATAGGATTTATTTTGGATGATTATTGTGACTAGAATTATTGCTTGACAAATTGATATTGGACTGATTATATCTTTAATTTCAATTATAATGTTGTGGTATGACATTGTATTGAATTTAGAGTGAATATTTTGTGATTTTCTAAGGTGGCTTAGAATCTTGGATCAAATAATTTTTTACTAGCTTTAATTCTATTACTTGAATTTAAGAGTTACAATTAAGCAGTAGTTTTATTATCCTTAATTCCTTTTTACTATTCTGGTGGCAGTTAGTAAATTAGAAGTTTGGAAAATATTTTGTGGCTGTTCAAGGTGGCTCGGTTGTTGGATTAAAGCTTAATTATAATTCTTTAATTCATTATTTTAACTCCCATATCCATTGAAGTGATGATTGCCGGCGTTGTTGAGTTGGAGAATTGATTTCCATCATCGTTTATTCGTATTTCATTTATCTTCATTTGTTTCACTTGTTTTCATATTCAAAAATACCAAAAAGAAGTATTTTAATTTTAGTTTAATTCAAAGTATTTGCATAAAATTTTCTCAAATTAATTTTCCATTTAAGTTACTCGCATTTAATTACTAGGATTTCATTTCATTTTATCGGCTCCTCAAAGTGAATACGACCCGAATTGGTACTATACTACATTAATTTGGTTAAAATCTTTGACGCAGACCTAAGGCGACTAAAAGTTCGCTCGTCAAAATGGTGCCATTGCCATGGAGCCAAGAAATTGATTCCCTAGTAGTTAAGTGTTAAGTAACTTGATTGGAATTCTTTTTTTTTTAGATTTTTCTTAATTTTCATTTTTTTGTTAGCTTTTGCATTTCTTTTAAGTTTTTTGCTTTTGTTTTCTTTTTGTTATTGGTTGATTGTTCATGCTTCATGATTTAGCTTTTTTATTTTATTTGAATTAGTGTGTTTTGTTTCATTTTTTCTTTTTACCCCCAATTTTCACTATTTTGCAGATAATATGGAAGATCATTTCTCTCAAAGTCTTGCAACCATAGAACAAAAAGTAGGAGAGAGTCTACAAACATTGATCAACAGTCAAAAGGGATGTTCACTTGGTCAAGAATTTAGTAATCCATTCCCTAATCTATACTATGAACCTCACCACCAACCATCATTCCAAACCTTCCAACCATCATCTCCACCTCAAAGACCATACTATGAAATTCCTCCTCCATCATATAACCCATATCTCAAACCCATACAACCGTTACATCAACCACCATATAATCCATTGCCTCCACCATATGAACCATATCAACAACCATATACTCTCCATCCTACCTACCTACCTCAAACCCTCCATTAATACTATATGACCATCCTTTCCAATCTACTTCCCACCCATCTCAACCATCCTATGAATCTTCTTTCCCACCCGAACCTATTATGCCTCAACCAAGTGGACTAGATATTCTTCCTTCTTCCCATAACTTGGATGACTTGACCAATACCTTGACAAGAAAGTATGACACACTCAACAACTGAAAGTTCTGAGGAGATGGAAGATATTGATGAATTCTTTAAGGCATATTATGATCATATGCTTTGGATAAAGACTGAAGGTGAAGAGGGAAATCCTTGGCCTAAAGATCTACAAGAGAGCGAACACGGAGTTCAAGATCAAGCATCAAATGTCACTCCACATGTGGAGAGTACCCAAACTCCTATGCCTCCATCAAGCACAACCACACAATGTTCCGAGGTGAAGCAAGTATGTTCCCAACTTCTAGATGAGTCTGCCCATACCCTAGGTTTTCTCCAATACTTGAAGAGAGTGAGGACGATGTGGATGAAGATATCATTGTTGAGTCCTCTCACATGTTCGAAAATGTTAATGCTCATTTGAACACTTCAAGAGGCAATTTAGTTGGGGATGATTCTTGCACTGTCACTGCTTCATTGTGTGATGATTATGCTTCTCTTTCTAGTACTAGATATGATGATATAGAATTGAATGAGAATTTATCTTGTTCTTGTGATAATGATGTTATATCCATGCTTTGCATTGATAAAAATAATGATAATCTTATGGCATGGAATGAAAAGAACTTTGGTAAGGTCTATGACTCATTTGATAGTACTAGTAATGCTAAAATTGATGAGCATGAATTTTTGAAGGATCTTCCACTAGTTAAGGATTCTAAAATTTTAACTGGATCTTTCCATGAGAATGAATTCTCTAGTGATTGTAAAGATGTTGTGCTATGCTCCGGCAATTATAAACTTCTAACATCTACTTTGCAAGCACAAAAGAATTTTAAAAATTTCACTGTTTGTCTGGTTCCTACTGAAGAGAATCCCATTGACTTTCTTGGTTGTGATTCGTTCTTGGAGAGTTTTGTTCCTAAGTTATTCTCAACTTACTCTATATATCTCAATATTTGCATTTTTGGATTAGATACTGCTGTTGGTCCAATATTGATTTTGTAGAATCACATTAGGCAAGGATGTGGTCACAAGCCCTATGTTTTGGAGCCTATACCTGGTGACCAGAAGCCACTTCTAAGAAGGTCAAATGTAGGGGGAGTTGTGATAAAGAACTTCATGTTTCTCATCCGGGATGAGAACTTCTCCTACAAGAGTCTGCGGAGATTTAAGTTGAAGGTCCTCTCTTTCCTCTCTTGTTTCTTCGTATTTTCATATGATTAGTTGTACTTAAATGGTTAATGAAGAAAACAAGTGTGGGGGAGGGGACGTTTTCAGTAGTTGCAGTTGTCTCTGTTTAATTTTTTTTAATAAATGTTTGCTTTGTTGTCTCTTGATTTTGTCACCTCTTTCCATCATTTGATTTGTACTTGTCCATTCTCATTTCACATCATCTTATCCTATCTCTCATTTCTCTTCTCTTTATGAAAGTGATGTGTTGTGCTTCGATTTCAAATCAGACTTCACAACTTCCACTTCACCTGAGAGTTTGGGTTAAGATAATGTTGTGTTTATACATTGAGGACAATGTATGAATCAAGTGTAGGGGAGGGATTGTTGTTGAATCGAGAAAAAATTTTGCCTATGAATTTGTTACAATTCTCGAGTATTGCTGCTATAGTTGCTCTCTTATCTACCTTATTGTTTGATTTATGGATTGTATTGCATGATTTGAGAGTGATTCTTGCTTGGAAATTTTGCTGCTAGCTTCTGTGTCTCTTCTCTTCAGTGTCCTGGATGTTTTGCACTATTATATGAGCAATTTGATTCCTTCTCTATTGCTACTTGACTTTTGAATCCTAGGGCATCTCTTTTAAAATCATTTTGCACAATGCTTGTGAATATTACATGGCTAGTTTGATTGCATTTGATTTGAGTGATTTCTATTTTTAATTGATTAGCATAGTAGAATGTCTTTGGTGCAATGTTATTAACCTTGTTTCATAGCTTGATTCTAAAGGAGAAAACATCTTAGAGAAAAGCCCTCTCGGAAGGATCTTTAAGCCTTATATTCTTTCTTTTCTTGTGTGATTTTCACCTAGTTTTGGTTAAGCTCTAGAACTAGTCTAGATTCTTTTTCAAGACTACGTTAATATCTTGATTTGTGAGGATGATAGGGGCATTCATTTCTAAACCCTTTATCTAAACACAAATCACTTTATATTAACCTTTGCCAACCCTTTTGAGCCTTCGTTGTCATTTCATTCATTTCTTTTAGTAAGTGTTATACATGAGTCGCATTTGGTCTTTCACTTTGAAAAGTATATCATGAACATCTATATCTTTGTCTTCTTGGGTTTGGAGGCCAAAAAAACAAAAAGAAAAAAAAGTGAAAAGAAAAAAAAAACAAAATAAGTTGCAACAAAAGAAGAAAAAAATTGAAATAAGTCATCATTTGGTGGTTTGAAGAGCAAAGATTCTTGTTCAAAAAAAAAATCTAAAATATGCTCATTGGTGTTCTCTCATGAATATATACTTTAGCTCATTTTGAATGACAATTCACTACTCATGTATTTCACTTGTTACTTTATTCCATTCATTTGGCCTTGCTTTCCAACATTACAAACCTTCAAGTCCCCTTGATCATAAGTTCAAGGTATGTTAGTGGTGGAGATATTAAAATCTTTACAAGCTTATGGTAGGTGCCAATTTAGGTGGATTGAGCGAAATTTAACCTAGTTGAGAGATGAGTGAAACACTTGTACCCTAGTGACTTCTATTATGTTTTTCTTCCTTTATCTTGCTATGTTTCTTGTGTTAATTTCTTTGCACTGAAGTATTATATGATTGGTGATTGATTAGAAGTAAGAGTTGCTTTAGTTAATTGCACATTCATCTTAGTCAAGTTTATGTTTTGCTGGCATTGAGTGTCTCTTTTGGATCCTTCTTTCCTAAAGTTTTGCCCAAGAGTGCAAAATGTTAAGTGTAGGGGAATTGATTTAACATATGAATAAGGAGAATGACATAAAACTACGATAATACAACTTAAGCCTCTAGAACTTTCCCTAACATTCCTCTGTGAGAGTTATCACTTGAAAATAGAAGCTTATCGATCAAGTGATGTGCATTGTCCAAAACCCATAAGGCATAAGACCGGATTATAGGTTCCTCTTCAATGGACCAATGAGATGTCAAGACTCTACAATGTTTCCTCTTTTGTATACAATAATTCTCCACTTATTTCCTCTTTGAAATAACCTCCCATAGAAACATCAGTCACCTTCTCTTCAATGAACATAATATATAATATTTCTAAAATGTGACTCATATTAATACTAAGGAGGGGAGGGAATATGTTATATATAAGAAGGACAAAGCATATATTGATTTACTTGGATTAATTCGATCTAATTCTCCAATCAAAACTTGTTATTTATAATTTTTAAATAAGAAACATTCATATTGATAAAATATTAAATTGTTGTGTGACTATTATTAATAAGAAAAATTATAATGGCCAAGATTTGATTAGAGAATAGAACGTAATAAATGTAAATAAATGGAGATTTTGTCACGATTCACACTTTAATTCAATCTTATTGTTAGCGTCGAAACTATATTAGATTATCTTTTGTTTTGAGTGTATATTACAATGGAAGCAATATTTTAGTAATTTAATTGGCTGATTAACATTCTTAAATGACAAGGTGAGCTTATGTATGGTTTTGATCGTTGATTGGGTCACGGGAAGATCAAAACTGACCATATCAATCAGACAGTCAGCCCCCTCGGAGTCCACAGGCTTAAGATAATGAGAGCTGTTCCGATTGCGCCTCGTGATGACGATGCCCTCCTGGGTCCCATTTGCATAATGCTCGGCTGCCACTCAACACACATGATTTTTTCACATAAACAGGAATAAAGCTCAAGTCTTTTCTCTCGCCCCTTTTTACCCGGCGAGCGTGGACTTGCAATTTTCAATTCAAAAAGTTCGGCTTTTTTTTTTCCTTCTGTTCACCGTATATTGTTTCTGTTACGTTGTTGAGCTAATCAAATTTAAGCGCATACAGAGTGTCTCTCGCGTTTAGGGTTTTTTGGGGCATTCGCTGTGATTTATGGTCTCGTCTCTTTAATTTTCTCGCCTTTTCCCGCCACGCCTGAGATCTTATCAATTGTGCGGTCATTGTAAGTGCTTCTCTCCTGCTAATACCGTCGAATTTTCCCCGTCTGATCCGTGTATTTATTGAGAATCCTCGAAATTTTATGAGTCCTTTTACTTGTTTATGGAGATATGGTCGTATGGGTCTCTGATTAGAGTGGTTGGGTATGCTTGCATCATACCCTTGATGTGACTTAGTCGGTTATTGTGATAATGTTAATTATTTTAAGCCTTTTCAAGGTAGAAGAAGCTTTCATTTTGTTGTAGAAGATCAGGGTTGGGGTTTTTTTGGTGTTGGGTATTCTAGATATGATAAAACAGATATTCGGTAAACGCAAGGCCTCGAAGTCATCCCACAGTGATTCGAACGGTGATGGAGGGGTCAATGGTGCATTGTCAGTGAACTCTTCGTATGGGTCGAATTCTAATGGTGCCTTGAAATCCAATTCAGCTTCTTCAAAATCTTCAAACTCTGGTCCGGGCGGGTTGCGGCCTAGCAATGGGACTTTTGCAACGAGTTCAAATAAAACAAATCAACCTAAGAAATCAGCTGCAGCCCCAACAACGCTAGTGGGTCCTGTAATGACCCCTGGAGTTTATGAGGCATTGCCAAGCTTCCGTGATGTTCCTAGCTCAGAAAAACAAAATTTGTTCCTTAGAAAGTTGAACATTTGCTGTGTCGTATTTGATTTTAGTGATCCTGCTAAAAATCATAGAGAGAAGGACATCAAGCGGCAAACTTTGCTTGAGCTTGTTGAGTATGTTTCCTCTGTATCTTCAAAGTTTAATGACATAGCAATGCAGGAGATCACTAGGATGGTGGCAGCCAATTTATTTCGAACTTTACCATCTCCTAATCATGAGAATAAGGTAGCAGATATGTATGATGTTGAGGAGGAGGAACCTGCTTTGGAACCAGCTTGGCCACATCTGCAAATTGTGTATGAATTTCTTTTTAGATTTGTATCTTCATCAGAGACTGATGCAAAACTTGCTAAAAGATATATCGATCATTCATTTGTGTTGAGATTGCTTGACTTATTTGACTCTGAGGACCAAAGAGAGAGGGACTACCTGAAGACTGTTCTCCACCGTATTTATGGAAAGTTCATGGTACATCGGCCATTCATTAGAAAAGCAATAAACAATATCTTTTATCGGTTCATATTTGAGACAGAGAAACACAATGGAATTGCAGAGTTGCTAGAGATATTGGGTAGCATAATTAATGGATTTGCTCTGCCTTTGAAGGAAGAGCATAAGTTGTTTCTTGTCCGTGCCTTAATTCCTCTTCACAAGCCCAAGTGTGTATCGATGTATCATCAGCAGCTTTCTTACTGCATTACTCAGTTTGTTGAGAAAGATGTCAAGTTAGCTGATACTGTGATTAGGGGCCTTTTGAAATATTGGCCGGTGACTAATAGCTCAAAGGAGGTTATGTTCCTCGGTGAATTGGAGGAAGTCTTAGAGGCCACTCAGCCAGCAGAATTTCAGCGTTGCGTGGTTCCATTATTCCGTCAGATTGGTAGATGCCTCAACAGCTTCCATTTTCAGGTACATTTTACTTTCCCACTTCGTAATTAGCATTTCTATTATGAGTCATCTTTCTACTTCAATGGATTTATTTTAGTGTCTGTCTTCCCTACCTTTTTCTTTGTGATTACATGCTTTGCACAACAATGTTTACATTTTGGAGCATGACAATTTGCTGTTTTTCAGCATTTTCTGGGAACTGAAAATGTTTGGACAATATCTTGTGGGGCCTTTCATCTTGTTATCGAGCTATTATGCTTTTCTTCCCCTACCAAGCGCATATCAAACCCAAATCAATTTGTACATGTATTTGACTTCACACCTAACTCGTGTGAGTGCTTCTGTTTCTTGGCTGTTTTCTGGAGCATGTCAATATGCTGTTTGTCAGCATTTTCTGGGGATTGAAATATTTCTGCCGGTTCCTTGTGGGGCTTAGAATTTTAATTGTTAATTTTTTCTTAAAATATTCTGCTCCCCTGTTCTTGACATCTAGTTGAACCTAAAATCAATCTTGAACCTGTATACTTCACAACTTTGTGCAACTACTATTCCCTGATTACTTTCTCAAGCGTTGCAATTTTGTGGTTGTCAGCATTTTTCTGGGGGATGAGAATACTTTTACTATTCCTTGTGGGATCTGGCACTTGTCTTGTTGAGTATTTTATTCCTTTTCATTGGCTCCATCCCAAGCATTCGCCAAACCCAAATTGACTTTGTGCATATATCTTACTTCACCCCTAATTCATGGGACTACTTCCATTTATTGAATGCTTTCATTTTCAGGACATGAGATTGTGTTGACAATTTCTTGAGCGGCCTAGTATCCTTCTTTTTTTTTTTCATTTATTTTATTTTTTCATTCCATTTTCACCCTTGGCCTTGTATGAACATGTGCATGTCAAACCCGCAATTAACTTTGTCTATTGATCGGACTTACTCTGTGGATTAACAATTAACTTCACCTCTAGCAAGTGATAACTGTACTTGTCATTTTTTTTAACACACGTAATTAACTCTCACCCTAATTGCCATTATTATTGTTGTTGTTGTTAACACTTGATTTATTTTGTATGAAAATTATAACTTTTATTCATGGTTTCCTTGCTCTAAGATAATTAATTAATGATTTCCTATGATTCCATGTTCATTATTTTCAGTGTGTCTGTAATTGTAGCTTTTGTCAAAAATGGGGGTAAAATAAAAAATGTGGATTGATGAAGGGTAGAATGCATGTTCGTTAGCAGCTTTGTACAATGGTGTTTGTATTTTGGGTATATTTAAGACTTTGAAGATAATGTCGTTCTGTGCATTTTATTTGGTTTCTAGGACACAATTTGCGTTTGTGCTTTTTTTTTTTTGGGGGGGGGGCATATTGTGTTGAGTCATGATGATCAAAATGAAGAATTATTTTCACTGTTCTGTTTTGGTTTTTGTTTTTTCAAATATCTGGACTGTGAAATAATCATGTGGGTTAATTGTTAAAGGTACAAATGATGAATTTAGATCAAGGGGGAAAATCCTATGCATCATGCCTAGTGTTTTTTTGCCATGGTATCATGCCACTAAAGGAATTGCATTATGCGTGAAAGGAAGCAAGTTTTGTAGCCTTTTAATGAAAGCATTCCAAATGTGTTTATGTGAGTGGATATACCAAAACATTGGTTTACACCAGCTTCCTTTTTTTTCTTTTTTTTAAAAAAAAACTTTCCCTGCCTTTTAACTTTGAATCAGGCTTCTTATCATCAGTTACTTCACTATACAATGTTATCTCATTGTATGATAGTTGTGTCTTTAGGAATCTTATAGATCCAAGGGAAAACATACCTAACTTTGTATCTATGTGGCTGACTTGACTCTAGCCATGGATGATATTCAGTGACAATTCGAGAAGGGGGAGAGGGTGGGGTGGTAAAGGAGGGGTCCTTGATTCCTCATCATTTTACTTTTTCTTAGTAGGATGGAAAATAGAAATGCCCCCTCTTAGGGATGGAGGAAAAGGGGGGGGGGCAATGGTAAATTACAGAGTTTGAACAATGGAAGCTTTAGCCATGATGAAAGTGAAGTGGGATAGCAGGGTGAAAATTCAGGAAGTGATGGTTTCAGAAACTTTGAGGCTGAAAGGCATAAACATCAAACAGGAAGAGGAATGGAATAGAGCTTGAGAGAGGGTTATAGAACCAGAGAAAGGAAGAGCAATGAACGCTGAAACTGAGGTGAAATAGTGAGTACTCTGAAGGAAACTAAGAACTACTCTTCTGAGATCATGAAAAAAATACTGTCCATTTTTTACTTAAAAAAAAGTCCATTTTGGATTTATTACGGGTGATCTTTGCCAATAAAAGGTGATGGTCCATGGATTCTACTGGCTTCTTTACCTGGAAACTTTTCTTTGAGGCCTTGATTCCAACCTATTAAAACTCCTCTCAAATTTATTGGAAGTTTAATCGAGCAGGACTTCTGTTTGGATTGTGGTATTTGATTGATTTAACACAACTGACCAGTTACTATGACTTGAGAGTTATTGGAAATTTATTTCTCTTGGATAAGTTTGAACTTTAGCCTCAGAGACCCCAATGGCTTTCCCATGTCAAATATTCAAGCTTACATTTACTTTTATGTGTTCTGCTGTGGTGGGTACCACACTAAACTGGAACCATGGTGGCATCATGTAGCATTCTTCAGATTCTACGACCACATGGCAGGGGGTATAATTTCAAAAACTACTTTCATATGTGATCTGCTTTAGAAGTTTGCAGACTTGTAATTCGGCTATGAGGACATTTTAAATCTTGAAAACTCTTATGAGCAAGATATATGTTCATGAAATTTTTAGGCATCCATAATTGGTTTGAGAAGAGAAAAAGGAGGAAAATGTTTTTTTGGAGAGTATGCAATGATTGAAGTTGTTTGTTTGGTCTGACAAATTGGAGAAAAATTAAAGAACAAGTAGGAGTTTGCCTTTATAATTCCTTTGGGTTCCTTGAAATGAGGCTTTTAAGCGGATGTAGTTGGATAATCAAGGAGGGAATATGTTTATATCAGTGAGTTTCAGTTTAGACCATTCTGTTATAAGGAAGGCTTATGTGGACTTAAGGAAGAGTGGGCATCTTGAAGGCTTACAATAACTTAATGGGAAAAAATCATGGAGTGGATTTGAGAGATAATTGTTTAATAATTTCTTCATATTTTGTTATGTTTATGTAAAGGCATCTGTCATTGGTGATTTGCCTGGATTTTGCTAGTTTAATTCCATTTATTTTCGTATCAGTCTTGAGGTGTTGTTGGGTTCCCAATGGAGGACAAGAATCAAGAGATGAAATGTAGAGGAGACTCGGAAGAGATGAAAGAAACTATGAAAGGTATTCTGATGTGCTTGACGAAGATGGCAGGAAGTAAAAAGAATTGTGAAGTGGAACTCAAGTGGGCAGATGACTAAATAAAAGAGGTAGGGATGATTAAGGAATATTCTCGAGGATGGATAACAACTACTTTTCACCCTGATGGCAAGGGGACGCTTTGAAGGCTGGGTAACAGCTTGAATGGTGTGGGAGTGAGGGGAATGTTGGTTGTGAGAAGGGTGCGTGACCTTGACCGCTAAGAGGGTCCATGTGTGATAATTTCCGTTATAAAGAAGGCTTGCAGTAACTGAAGGATGTGAGCATCGGTTAATGGGAAAAAAACTTGTGCTGTGGCTTTGGGAGATAGCTAGCATCTCAAAGACCTAGTACTGTTTAATCTTTCTGCATATTTTCCTTGTTTGTGTAAAAGCATCTCTGCTACTGCAGTGATTTGCTTCTTTTTTTCCCCTGTTAACAACACCATGCTGGCTTACTTAAAATCATAATAAACGATTTTTAGTCAATTGACGAGATTGAAAGAGTCCATTCAAATGCAATATTTCTTATCGAAATATCCAATTTCTGAAAGAAATATTGCATTTCAGAAACCAAAACATTAAAGAATTTTAATTAAAAAAAGCCAACTCAAAAACGAAGTGAGCAATGGTATCTTTTTGTTTCATTTTTTGGAGTATTGTTTTTTTCCCATCGTATACTGTGGAGAAGATCATATTTTCTATTTTTCTATGTACCAATAATCCATTCTTGTTTTGAAGTGAAATTTTCTAGGGAACAACAAAGAATTTTACATTTTTGGGTTTTGAGTTTCTTGTTGATTCGATATGCAAACTGCAATTATCACTACTTTTTAATGCATTTTCGTGTACTTAAAGTTGGAAAATTCTGAGAAGCAGTGTTTAAACTCACTTGGATTTATACAGTGAAATATGATTTGATATTGAGTTGGTTCTGCTGGCAGGTAGCTGAGCGGGCTTTATTTCTATGGAACAATGATCATATTAGGAATTTGATCACACAAAACAGCCAGGTGATATTGCCTATAATCTTCCCTGCTTTGGAGAAAAACACACGGGGTCATTGGAACCAAGCAGTTCAGAGTTTGACCCTTAACGTGAGAAAAATATTCTCAGATTCCGATCAAGGGCTTTTCGATGAGTGCTTGATGAAATTCCAACAAGATGAAATGAAGGAGAGGGAAAAACTGGAGAAGAGAGAATCCACGTGGAAGAAATTGGAAGACATGGCAGCTGCTAAGGTTGTGATTAACGAGGCCGTCCTGGTTCCAAGGTTTGCGTCTTCTGTTGCCATCACTTCAAGCGCAAAGCAATGAGCAACTACTGGAAGCTGATAGGTACTGGAGATGCAAATTGCAAGTCCTGACCCCATTATGAAGAACCAAAGTGAAAATGTATCCATCTATTATCTGTCATGTATAATTTTGCTGAAATAGAAGCCTGGGAATGAGTCTTTTGTGAAGGAAGTTTCTCCCCTTTACCCGGGCTTTTGATATTCAGCTCCTTCCTTTGTGCTCTTCATTCATGGGGTGTATAATATTGTACCATAAAGGATCTGGTTTATAATTGACAGTGCTTGATTAGATTTCTACTTTTGGCATTGTTCAGTGATACAAAAAGGCAATCATTTTCCTTATTCCTTTTCTATACTTTTGAGGGTCCCGTCAATCAAATGGTGTGTAAAATTTATTGGAAGTAAAAATGTGGATATTCCAGCAATTAAAAATGGTTCACACAAAATCCCATATTCTAATGTGTTGGAGACCATGAATACAGTGTCTTCTTCAACTAGAGGCCGAGAATATAGGCTTGCTTAGCCACTTCAACCAGTGAAAAATTGATTAAGCAACTTACATATATCCTCAAGTTTTTACAAGATGAAGCCGAATTGCAACAAAGTGGTCAATCTAACCCTTCATCAATATCTTTATCCAATGAATCAGATGATGCCTCGGAAAAATATCTAGATAGCTATTTTGGTCATGACCTTGAAGAAGTCTATGATATAGGATTCAGTGGAGATTTGACAGAAAGAAGCCAGAATCTTCATTGTTAAGGACTAATAACGTCCATCAAAATCATTGCAACAAATGTCACTGTAGCAGTTACTGCAGTTCACGTGAACTTCAATAAATTTGCTGTCATATCGGCAACATGGGTTTTGTAAGAATATAGCAATCCGAGTCAATGTCAAGTATTCAAAAATTTAGACAGCATTCTTTTCAAGTTTTCTTCAAAATTTTGTATCTTCTGTTACTATATTTTCTGTATTTATCTTATTTTCTATTCTTTTGATAATTTGCTCATATGTATCTTGCGTTGCATGCACTAACGACTCCGCGTCGGTCCTTGCTAATTGGCCTCTTCCAAGACCCATTCTTGGGGAAGGGAGACATCATCCTATTTTATCATTTCAGGAACCATAACATTTGCTTTTGTAGCATCTATTAGGAAAAGACGTTTCATTTTCTCTTTTGCAAGTCTGAACACGCGCGCGCACACATACATACATATTATATTCGTTCTAGGCCATGTCAGTTATTACAAACTCGATGCTGACACTGTAATTTACATCTGGATGCTTTTATAACGAGATGTATTTACCTTTTTGTTTGTACTGAAGGCCATTGTGAGGCATAGGTTTGACCAACTATCCTCTTTATATGTGGTTCATTGTTCGTCAGTTTCCAAATGTTTACCAGTAGCTTTAAACTTTATATGCTCTGCTGATTTCTCAGAAGTTATTTACATCAACATGCGATGTAGCACTCAAGAATACTGTCTTGGTGTGTATGGAGTGAAAACGCATTAGAGCAGGTCGTGCTTTACCCTTAATAGGTAATCCTGTTATGTAACGAATTGAACAAATTTGTGTTATAGGTGTTTTTTTCAAGCTTAAGCTTGGCCTATTCAAAGGCATTGCTTGACTTAGTCAACTAAAAAGCATAAATTCTTAAAAGTTTTATAAACTGGCAAATAGGCTACATGTGACCTTTAAACAGGTGAAAATTATATAAATCAATCTAGATTATCCTAAAAAATCTAGTGTAGAAAAATAATTAACTGTTAATTATTACATAATAATATAAAAGCACAATATTATAAATATTGTTTCTTGTAACAAAGGGCCTATGCTAGCCTAATAGGCTTTCCAGTGAGCCTAGGATTAGCATGTTAAACGAAACAGATCTTATAAAAGATTTAAGTCTGCATCTATTTTTAAACAAGACGTGTCAAATTAGACTAAATGTAAACCAAGCCATAGGTTTCAAACAAGCCATCCTATCTCTTCTTAGCCCTAGTTGCAATCACACATGGAAATATCTAATTTTAAGGCCTCTCTCTCTCTCACACACACAAAACATCTCTCTTAGACTTTTTTTTTACTCTTCTCTATTTCACAAATTCACTTTATCATGTGTTTGTTCTTTCTCTTATGCTAGTATGTAAAATTTGTTGTTTTAATAATATATTATATTGTTAATTCACCCAAAAAAAAAAAAAGAATACTATTCTCTCTATCTTCTGCATGCCACAAGTCTTCGTCCTTTCGTTGCATCAACCTATTGTGCCTCCTTTCTTTGTTTTTTCAGTAATGTCTTTCTTTCAATGAAAGCCCCATAATCAATTAAGAAAACATCTTTTGTGCTTGATAATGCAAGACTCTTCAAGTATAACACAAACATTAATCCTTCAGCGAGTGAAACTTTTATGTTTCTTAAATTTGTATTTTTTCTTTCCTTTTATATTTATCAAACTAAGGAATTAATATTTTGTATAATATATGTTGATTATATCATCTCTTTGTTCATTTTTTTGGATAACTTAATAAATGTTCTTTCTTTTCAAATACTCATATATTTATGTTAACATATTTTAAGTGATTTTATACTGTGATATAAATATATCAGTTTTGTCTCATAAGATGAAAAAAAAAACTTTTTCAAGATGATCTAAACAGCTATACCATATTTAAGAACCGCAGCAGCATAACCTTCTTTTCTATTATTCGCGTTAATATTTTTTAATTAAAAAAGACCTAGAAACTCTGTTCAGTGCACAGGGCATCAAGCTATATTAGCTATTCTTTATTTTACTTTTTCAGAAAAATATCATTACTATTTGAGTAGTAAAGTAGCAAAGAAGTGCTTAACTGGAAAGATGAGGACACTTGGAACAATGTCATGCATATTGTATTTTGATTGATAAGAAGTATGAGATATAAAAAAAAATATTAAAGATCATAGTAAGTACTGAAAGAATTTGTTTATAAGAAAAAGAAACTCTAGTTAATCAAAACTTACTAATAGGTCAACCTAATTGGTAGACATAGATTTGATTTTTGCTGCAAAGTTTATAAATAGAATATTTCATATGACAAACTCAAAATAATGTTATAACAGACCGCAAATATTTGACAGCCTTTTCATTTGTCCAGTAAACCATTCATTGAAAAAAAAAAAAATCAAAGATCATCCCCATAGGCTCTGAAACTATAACGTTCTTGGTATGGACCATTGAACCAGAGGTCAGCCTCAAACCATTTGGGGTACCTAACAAGGTCACCTGCCATAAACTGCATAAACTTCTTGCTACCTTCAGGCACAACCCTGACTTCCCCTTCTTCTATGTACACCAGTTGGTCCACCTGCCAGTCCCACGGCAACCGGCACTTGCCAGTCTTCCACACCGACCATCTGGACACTCCGAGCTCTGCAAGTCTCTCGGCAGACACGTTCCTTTCCACCTTCACTTTGTACAGCTCCTCCAATGGCTTATCCACTCTCAGGGTGGCCTTTATGTGACATCTTTTGATACCACAGTTACCTAACTTTCTGTTCACAGGAAAATAAGTGGATGTTGTATTTGTAAACACACTTGCCATGTCTGTTTTAGAGTATAAAGGTCTGTTCTTCCCTTGCTAAACAGCTCAAATCTGGAATAAGATAAACAGAGAATGAGTTTTATCATACTGAAGGGCCAAACTTTTGATCTGATACCAGAGAGCATTTTCATTTAAAAGCTTCCAGTGAAGCTTTTCATGAAATGTAATGTAAGAAAGTACAATTTGGACTTCGGATCATCAATGAAATTAAAAAAAAAAAAAAGATGAAGCATTCGTTCAGAGTACGAAAGCCCGAATTGCTATTACAAGTGATAATGCACACAAGACCGAGCACACTATTGAATATAAGAGTTATTAAGCTTCTTTTTCTATATGCTTTTGTCTATCTGATATGAAAGGAACAGGGTATTGCTTCAAGCAATGGCTGTTGGGACTAGCCAGTATAAACAGATTGAACAATCACATAAACAAAAGTTGAAGCCAGTACATTACAAGAGACTGCCTAAACTCCTACATTACAAAAAGTTGAGGACAGGAAAATAAGAGTTGGCATCTAAACAGAGACTACATGTATTCATAACAATTTTTAATCTTTAATGAAACAAGAAATCTTGATCATCTAAATCAATTGCAAATGACAAAGATTCCCTTGAAATAAGTAATTTTTCAATATTAAATGAAGAGAATACAAACTCACCCAAGGCTATAAACAGATTCAGAAATAACATAAAAGAGGCTAGAACCTAGTAATGTTCTGAGGCCAAGAGGAAAACACAGGGCACAAATGATGACCTATCTTGGAGTTTGATTAGATACAAATATAATGGTTAATTAGCCAAATGAAAGTAGGTGCAAACATAAGAGAAAAGTTATTTTTGAAAGGTGAAATTTGCAGGCACCGTAATGAACATCTACCAAAAGGCTCTCTGAGAGAATTAGGATGATCTGTAAATTCTGTTTGATATTCTGAGTTTATACCAGTTTTATCTATTTTACAATACCAAGGGAAAAACAATTCGCAAGGCAGAATTTAGGAAGTTATGGATAAGGCTGCTATGTACTGTAACCAAATTCACTTTTCTATGAATTGAGAAAGAGAAAGCAAGCCATCCCTCCAAGCAAAAGCATTTTGGACTTGAACAGAACACTAGCTCCACACACCTTGTGCTGATACTTATAATTACGGTTATGTGAAGCAGCAAATATCAAATTCTCAACTGCTTAGTCTCGATGATAGAAACTCTGATATCAGTCATATCACTGCAATTTAATGAATCCTTTAATTTTTAATTGCAAAAAATAATACATAAATAATTATACCATAGCCTTTAGCTGATTTTAGGGGCAAATTGTGATGCCGGGACTTCTACGTGCCTGTTTGAGAAGCCATTTTCCCAAACGGTGCACGTAAGCCGAACATCAATTATTAGCTAAATGGTTTTCATAATATTACCAAGGGATAGCCCATAAAGAGACTCTAACTTAAACATGCATTCTTGATCGTATAACATAAATTAACCACCTTTTCACTGCTTTTGAGCAGTGAAATTTGCCCCAACTTCATCTTCACCCAAAGCTTATCATTATTTACGACCATAAAGATTATTTCAGAAAAATAGTTGAAGAAAGACTACACTTGATACGGCCCTATGGCACGCTGAAACTAAAATTTTCAGCCAATGGAAAAAAAAATTAGGAAGATTAATTTATAGTTCGCCAACATGCGAGGACCTAGTAAAGCAACAAAGTTGAGCAAGAGCACCAAGGAAAAGCATATTCTCAAGGTAATTCGTAGCCCAGAAATAAATAGCAGAAGACTTCAAAGATTCCAACAAAAACAAAGAAAGAAAAACAAGTACAGAGCAACGAAAGACAAAAGCGTACGAGTAAGAAGGAGAAAAATAACACCAAAAATGATACGGAGTTTGAGTCTTTACCAATTACCACTGTGAAATGCTCAAAGAAGGAAGAAGATTTGAGAGTGACGAGCAATTGCTAAACCCTCAACAAGAGTGAACTAGAGGTTTATCCATATGCAAAGAGAACTTGATAAATTTTATAGTAATCCACCGGAAACCGGAACTGCCAGTCACTTTTCTTTTTTATCTGCAAAGGATAAAAATTTAGACTGTTTTTAGCCGTTAAACGTGTCTGTTTCAGGTGCGCAATTTTCTTGTCTGAAATGATATAAAGCTGTGGTAGAGAGAACACGAAGAGCAAGAAATCGAGAGCGAATCGATTAAAGTTCGATTACTCTCATTTTTCAAATATAAGAGAGAGATTTGGAATATGGTATTGCTTCATCTTCAACCTATCGATGGCGTGTTACAGTTCGGTGTGGCTAGTACTTTGGTGCAGAAAAATTGC
>JANTPZ010129651.1:0-23452 GCA_025593235.1 Vachellia pachyceras
CTTTGGACTTGTTCAAATCACCTCAAACGATTTTTTATCATTTCCTCTTTGATAGAAGCCATGTCAACTCTTTCCTGTATATGTTTAAGGAATGATTTAATCCCTCATTTTAACCTCCATATCACTTTTAATTGGCCTCTTGTCAAAATTGCAGTGCTTGTATTATGTCTTACTACTCACCTAGAAACCCTTTGATTCAAGGTTTTTCTCCATTCAAGTTTAGAGTTAACATATTATCAACAAAAAGCATGCACTTAGAGATTCCTCTTTTATTAGTTTTAGTTAAAATGTTAAAACCAGGTTAAGCAAGCAAGGGCTCAAAGATGCTATGTAGGTCAATCCTTATAGGAAAATCCTTTATTATATGTGTTTGATTGATTGATTAAATTTGAGAATTCTTAGTTACTCTCCCTCTCAAGTTTTCCCTTTCTTCCACCTTTCTTTGCTCTTCCTTTCCTGGCTGCTTTACATCGATATCTCACATTCCCACTTGTCATGGATGATAACTTTGGAAGTATCTATCATATTGAACTATTTATCTATACTCAATTCCTTATGCTTTTTAATGATAGAGGCTATAAGTTGATATTTCTGTCCTGATTTTTGCATATTAGGTTTTCTTGTATGATTTTGGTTGTGCAACTATGCTTCACGTTGGTCTTTGCTGCTGGTTTTTACTGAGTCCTCATAGAGTGCGAAGGTGCCATGCTTCATTAATTTGTTTGTATCTTAAGTATATTATGCTGAAGAATTTTATGTTGTAATGCTAGGCCCTTATGTTGAATGGCAAGGAACTGTTGAGACGTTCTCTTAGGCTTGATCTAGCTGTTGAAAGGGGTGCATATTCCCACGTTAGCAGGTATTCGTGACACACTTCTTTGATTACCTTAACTTCCCCCCATTTCTACCTCATATCCAAAGAAATTTCCCCATTTCTACATCATATCCAAGATTTCCTTATTCTGTTTATTTGTTAATAATTGTAGCAACAGGAATGCATCATTTCATGAGGATGCATCATTAGAAGGAAGTGAGGTAATTTTATCTGGAGCATATCTGGTTGTTGCTTTATTTCCTATACACATGATTGTATGCCCTATTCAGTTTCATGTTTTCTGATGGGATATTATTCATGTGTAGAATAATTAATAAATGTTTTTGTGATCCATAAAGTGCTAGATGGTTGGTGGCATGTAGTTCACTTGGTTTATGTTGTTTTTCTTCCTTATAATTTAAGAGAAACTGAACTAGCCTTGTCTCTTCAAGACCTATGGATTGTACGTCTTTTAGGTGTTGGATCAGTGTTGGTGGCTCAAATGTTTTGCCACATATATGGAGAAAAAGTTTTAGCATATATTTTGATTTATTCATTCTATGTTGATGGTGTGAAATAATTGTTTCAATCAATGATCTCATGCTTGATTCTACGAAATGTTTCAGGGAAAAATGCCAGCTGCTCCAAAAGAACAAAATGCCACATCAAAGACAGTTTTTGTTGGAAATTTGTCATATAGTGTGGAAAGGGCTGATTTGTATGTACCATTTCATATGCAAGTTCTTGGCAGTTATTTTATATAATGTCATATAATTCATGTGGTCGATCCCACCTAGATGGATAAGGCTTTTGTTGTTTGTTTTTTGTTTTAATTTTTTGCTTACTTATCGATTCATCATTGTTCAGGGAAAATTTATTTAAAGAATGTGGAGAAATTATTGATATCCGCTTAGCTACAGATCGTGAAGGGAGGTTTAAAGGATTCGGACATGTTGAGTTTTCCACTCAAGAAGCAGCACGAAATGTAAGGTCTTGTCTCATAATATCTAGTTTGCTCATCATTCATAATCCTTTAAACATCATATGGAGTACCTTTGTCTCATCCTCCAGTCAGCGTCTGTATAGAACTCAACTGTTTTGCAATCATACTTTTAAAAGAAGAGACCTTGGCCAGGTGTACCTTTTGGATATCTTAGAATCTTGTATGCACCATCCATGTATTTCTTCTTCGGAGAATGCATATGCTGGCTTGCCACGCTTATCGTGAAGGCAATATATGGGCGAGTATGTGGGAGATAAATAAGTTCTCCAACTAATCTTTCACATCTTCCTTTGTTTGCTGGTTCTTTATCTTTGTCTTGATGCCTCCTTTTCTGTCCTTACAGGTTTTTCCTATTTCTTGGCCTTCTTCTTGGTACTAATAGGTACTTGTTGGAAGTATGAATTAGTTAGAGTGATTAGTGTTAATCACTTAGTTAATGACCCAAAAGTCTATATAAAGGGTCATAGTGTAATGGTTTTTGTGTGAGATTGTATAATCATCACCAAAGAGTGATAGGATGTAGAATCTTCACCAATGAATAGAGAAGGAGAGGATGACTTAGATCTCCCACTTCAAGAGTCCCCAAAAATGGGGTTAGTTCATCACCCTCAAGAGAGGGTAGATAAGTGTTGTACCCATATGGGTTTGTAATAATACATTCAATTTCTCAATCTAATATTGATTTCAATACTTTCAAAATGGTATCAGAGCGGGTTGTTTTCTTGGAGTCAAGATTGTTGAAGTTCTAATCATAAAGGAAAGGGAGCCCAATGTGGCGCGAAGGCATCACAGGCAGAGCATCATCATGAGCAGTGGGAGAGGTGCAATGCTGTGGTACTGACTTGGATCATCAATTCTATTTCCAAGGATCTTGCTAACAACCTAATTTATTTTCAAGATGCGCAACAGGACTTGGATTCTGGTAGAAAGCTCTTAGACTAGTCCTTAAAGAATGCCAAGAAAGGCCAAGAAAGTGAAGAAACTGGAGCCTCCATTCAACAACAGCGCTACGGATGATCACGCCAATGAAAAGCGATAGACAATCGCTAGCAGAGATCTCACGGACAATCTGGAGGCATTGAGGTAGAGGAGGCTGCAACGGATGAAGAAGATGGCGGAGAAGCAGAGCCGATGGGTTTCTCTCGGACATGGAGAATACTCTGAGATTCCTTCTGAGAGAGACTTCTCTGTTGTTCAGGCCAATGAGCACGTCATCAGCCATTTTATCGAACAGAAGTGGTTGAGAAATCATGGGTCCAACAGTTCAAACGTCCTCTGTTCTTGGTCTACGAGATCATCATGGGTATGGAACTTCATTCTTGATTCAAGATTCAATGGGCATACCAGGAACGTGTGAGTGACTTTGAATTCAATACCATTAACCATATGAAATCCTGATTGTGGAGGAGATGACTTTTGCTGCAAATGTTATCACTCCCGCTGAAAAAAGGCTTTTGATGGTCTTCTTCAATCAAATTTCGAATTGAAGACTCTTGATCTTCTTGGAAATCCTTTTGGAGATGAAGCTAAGTGCTTAATTGACATATTGGTGGGTAACTCCAGTGTTAAAAAAAAAGCTTCGGTTGAACAATACTGATTTAGGTGATGAGTGTGCAGAAGCTCTTGCAGAAGAACTCAACTTTAGGGGTTCTTGAACTTAACAACAATATGATTGGATATTCTGGATTTACAAGCATTTGCATTTCTCTGTTTTTTACACTGCCGAGCGTTTTGCTGTCACAAAATAAGAGTACCTGTGGCTTTGGTTCTATTTTGGTTGAGAGTCTGATTCTAGCGATGTAATGGTTTTATGGCTGCTGGGATGACGAAGCACACAAGTATGTGGCACACAAGGATTTTCAAGAAATGGAGGCTTACAAGAAAATGAGCTCATATTTCATCTTTTGAATGAAATGAGACTTGGAATCATATTTCGTCTTTTCTTGTACCAGAGGACGAGCTGATGAAACCACTGAAGAAAGAAGAAGATTACGAAGAAATGTTTGTATTGTTGTGTGAATCAAAATTGTATAGTTTAACTCACTTCACTCCCTTGTAATTTTTCGTATTGGCAAGTTGAGCACCTAGAGTTAAGAGGTGTCAACTTGAGCGGGGATGTTGAAAGTATGAGTTAGAGTGATTAGTGTTAATCACTTAGTTAATGACCCAAAAGTCTATATGAAGGGTCATAGTGTAATGGTTTTTGTGTGAGATTGTATAATCATCACCAAAGAGTGAGAGGATGTAGAATCCTCACCAATGAATAGAGAAGGGGAGGATAACTTGGATCTCCCACTTCAAGAGTCTCCAAAAGTGGGGTTAGTTCATCACCCTCAAGAGAGGGTAGATAAGTGTTGTACTCACATGGGTTTGTAATAATACATTCAATTTCTCAATCTATTCTTGATTTCAATACTTTCAACAGGTTCAGATTGCTCTGATACCATGTAGACTCATGGATATTTGAATAATTCCATATATTTCACAGTAAGGGGATTACACAATTTATATAGTACAATCAGTTATCTCAATCATAATAATCCCAAGATATTAGGAGATGGTTATTCTTTAATATCCTCTATCATCCTATCCCACATAATCTGCCACATATCTCTATTTTCATCCATACCCATTCACATAATTATTTCTATAATTACCACAATAAGAAAATTTAAGAGAGAAATGGCTAATATCTCGCAACACTTCCCCTTAAGTTGGGAAATGTACCTTTGACCTTCCTAGCTTCTTGTTCTACTCTTTAAATTTCACCTAAGATGGAGCTTTTGTTAGGATGTAGGCAGCTTCTGCTGTGCTCTGAAATGCCAGTAAAAAATGAGTCCAGACTATGCCTTTTCTTTGATGAAACTGTTGGAAATTTGTCCTATAGGCAAAGCATTATACCTTAAACATTGGTGATGTTTTATGAATTTTCTCCATTTTGTTATCATAACATTTGTATGTTTATTATAATAATTGCATCTATGGACGAATTATAAAGATTGTCCTAAATGTCCCTGATCGGTTGTCTATGCGGAAGCAAAGATGAAATAAGACCAGTATGACTTTGATAAGGTATAAAGATACAAGTCAAAGTCTTAAGCACTTGTAAGAGTACGAGGTGTTAGACCAACCCGCTATGAGAAAGCTGCATGAACTAAGTTATAAGCTTATCTCGTATGTAACCACATCACAATGCCCTTTGACCTGCGATCATCATAGATTCCTACATGGGAGTCGCTGAGTTTTGACTTAGTCAAAAGTCACCTTTGATGGGGCGGTGATAAAGGTTATAATCAAGTTTAAGGATCTTTCATGTAGATGAATGTGAATGATCAAGATGAGATTTGTCTCTCATATTAAGAGAGATATTACTGGCCCCTTGATGAGTGAGTTTGAGAAATGTACAGCCATACTATATCGAAAGGAATTTTCGTTTCTAAGATCAGACTACTCAGGAATCGAGAAAGTATTGGTTAGGAATAGGAGGATGACATTATCCATGCCTCATCCTTGACCGAAATATCGTGTGACAAAAGAGACATGACATGGTTACATGAAAGGTTGCAACTTGCTAACGATTTTCATCTGATTTGGGTAGTCGTAATGTCTTTCTAGAGGCCATTTGCAACTTGTGGGCTAGTGTTGTGGCTAGCCCATTGCCAATTTTATATGGGCTTACTGGGTCACACACAAGAATAGCCCAACACGAGCTATAATGTCCAGAGTTATTGAATAAGATTCAATGAATGTGACATTTAATCTAGAGTGGTCGAATTCTAAATTGGATATAATAATATTATATAAAGATAATATTATTATATGCTAGTTTTAATGTTTAATTTATTTGATAATTTAAATAACTAACAATATTCATATTTAATTTATAGAGATAAATTGTTTGACTCATTACTTGGATTAATTTAATGGATTGGATTTGATCCAAATTCAAATTTCAAGATTCGAATTTCAAATTTTGAATTTAATTTCAAAATTAAGATTGATTTTGAAAATCCAATACGACCCACATGAGTTCTATAAGATAGGAAAAGTTATGCTCATTGGGGCGGACGTACATATTGGAAAAAGGTGAGCCATCAGAAACCATAGAGAGAGAGAGAGAGAAGATCAAAGCGCTAACACGTTGCCGGAGTTGGGTGGTTTTTCGTGTGGATACCGTTAGGGGGAGGCGATCAATAGCGTCGGCACCTAGAGATCGAGAAACGTGAACTGCAAAAAGGTACTATTTTATTTACTCGGTCTAAACGCCCTTGATAGATCCTCTATCGGGATTGGAACTTTTGAATCAATTATTCCATTACGTGTATGTTCTAATCCCAATAGAAACTCCTTAACAGCTTTACATGCTTCATCTTATCATGATGATCAAGATTCTCGACAACACTGATTATTGTCATGCCACAATAAACTATTGGAAGGAATGGGAAGGAAAACCCAATAGATATGCAATTGACCTATGGACTATAGCACTACCTACTTGAACCATTTGAACATTTTTTATTTGGCCTCGCTCAACCACCACTAGTTCAATGATCTTCTCTTATGCTAGAAACAGAAGTTCAAAAGTTGATGTAGAAGAAAAACAAAATCAAAAGGAGTCGGTAAACTCTTCGAGGAAGAAATCAAACTATAATGAACAACTTAGACTTGAAGCACTAAGATTTAGACCCAGTGGTAGTTTTTGAACACCTTGAGATTGGTACATCCAATAACTTAGCATATGTAAATGAAGTTTCACTCAATCTTGTTCAACATGATAGAACCAAGCATGTTGAGGTGGACAGACATTTCATTAGGAGTGCATCTGACAGAAAAGCAGACATCAAACATTCTTACTAACGGACTTTTAAGAAGAATTTTGAAGACCGTATCAATAAGTTGGACATAATTAACATCTATGTTTCAACCTCGTTGATATCATATTCCATCATAGGGTCTATCTTATGGAAGCGGTTGTCATAGGATTTAATATGGTTGCAAAACTGTTTTCTTTGAGTAAGGGTTAACCATTACGAAAATGGAGGGTACAAGTTGGTGCTTCTCTCCTTTAAGCTTCATTCAGTTGTCATTTATTATTTTTTTCTGAGCTGCTATACCTTAGCTTGCTCTGTCCCCACGTTTTTGCCGTGCTCTCTCAATGTTCAAAGATGGTGTGCTTCATCGATTTGTTAATATCTAGACTTATTGAGCTGAAGAATTTTTATCATGTAATGATAGGCCCTTAAGTTGAATGGAAATGAACTGTTGAGACAATATGTAAAGCTTGATTTGGCAAATGAAAAGAATGTGCATTCTTCCAGTAGCAGGTATTCCCCAATACCTTCCTTTGTCATCTTAATGATTCATTTCATTCTCTGTCTTGTATCCACATGTTCCCTTTTCTGTTTATTAGCATCCGTGGGAACAGGGATGACTCCGGAAGTGTTGAGTCTCAAACAGTGTTTGTAAGGGGTTTTGATACATCCTTAAGAGAAGATGAGGTAATTCTATCCCGAACATATTTCTTGCGTTATTTTTTGTGGACAACATTGCATGCATGTCTCCCTATCCAAGGCATAATTTGTATTCTCATTTCTTAGCTGCTAATGACTCCAATTCTGTTCTTTCAGATAAGAACTAAACTGGAAGAGCATTTCAGTTCTTGTGGCATAATTTTGAAGATATCAATTGCAAGAGATTATGGCACTGGTTCTACTAAGGGGTATGTTCCTTTTATTGTTTATTGTTAATAGTGGCCAATTTCTTATTCACTGGATGACATGACATAATGAACTCTGGAAATTTTCAACATGCCCTTATAGTTTTATCTCACATAAATTGGTGCTGTTATTTTTTGCATATGCCTTTCTGTAGTCTTGCTGTCTTGACATTGCATAAAGGGAAGAAAAAGAGATTTGGGATCTATTTAGGAATGTTATGGATTTTAAAATGGAATAAAAGTAATGTTCGGTAAAATATCTTGTGTTGAGCCTGTAGCTCATGGGCCCTTGTCTTATCGGCAAGGCTAATCCTTTTGGGTTTATTGTTGCCCACCTTGATTGTAAATGCGTGCTCATTACAGGTATGCTTGGTTAGATTTCATGGATGTTGATGGCTTCAATAAAGCGCTAAAACTCGATGGAACTGAAGTTGGAGGTTATGTATTGTCAGTGAAGAAAAGAAGACCTCGGCGTTATATTCAAGAAGGTAGAGGTGATGGTGATCAATCAGGTGGATGGCATGGTGGTGGGTGGGGGGTTGGTGATCAGTCTGGTGAATGGCATGGAGGTGGCCTATGGGATCATGGAAGAGGTTATGGCCGGAGGTGGCATTAAACGTCCAATAAATTAAGCTTTGTATCAGAAGGCCCAGGTATAATATATGTACCCTGAATTATTAGTTGATTGATTTCTATGCCAAATATAGGTCTCTTGGATTTGAATTGAAACTCCCTTGATTTATCTGTTAGTATTTGTCCTCAAAATCATCATGAGATGATTGTTATGACTTATGACTACTAAGATTTATTAAAAATTAACTGAGTTGTTATATTCTATGTTATATATGTGCATTAAAAATCAATATATAACTGCCCCTAGAGTATTATTCTTAACAGCATCTCTGGTAAAGTATTATTGTGAATTGTGATAACTATAATATATTGAGACTAGTATATATGTTGGCTGATGACTGTAAGCATGGATATGAGAGATATCAAATCAAACACGTGGGTCCTTGTTTGAGAACAAGGGTGATGAACTGAGCCACTGGGATGATACTGCATGAGTGCATGGATTGATGGAAAGTGTCATCAGTGATTCTTATAGTAACTATAATGCATGATGTCACGTTAGAGTTGAAGTCACGATAACCCTCTACAAGAGGAGTCGTACATTTTGGCACCATTTTATGTTATCAAGTGACAGACATGGCCAAAAAACAGTGGTTGAATGTATCACAAATCATGTAGAAAAGTGCTATAGGCTAGGCTAGATTCAATCGTGACAAGACTAGGCTTGTAACCAAAGTGCTATAGGCTAGATTTAAATTCCCATCAGGAGAGGTGTCCGTATTTAATGCTTGACAGTGCCTAGAATATGATTATCTCCGGTAAGAAGATTCTTATGTTTAGCAAACAAAAAAAATTATAGAATTTTATTTAATAACCTTGGCTTTAATTGTTAGCTGCAGTAATATTGGGCCAATGATTAAGACCAAGAAAGTTGGATTACATTACAATTGAGTATAATTAGCTAGCGAAGTTAGATTACATTACTTTGAATCTTCGGCATGCCAGCAGAGTGAGATGCCTTCTAGCAGAGGTGATGAGGGGAAGTCCAAACAGACCTGTAGATACCAGTGAGGTGAAATGATATTTCCTTCACAATGATTCGACTAGCAAGAGCCACGTCATGCCTCCTATCTTCAGGTATAAGTTCATTATTCTTCCTCCTGATTTATAGGTTTCTCGCAAGGATCTTCAGTGGAATTGGACAAAACCTTTATAATAGATCTCTGATTTTCTTATATTCTCCAAATCCTGCATTGTCGCTGTTGTATGGAGATAAGTTACTGCCACATTGACTCTCGGTCAAGGTGCCTGGATAACATGTTTGCCTGAATTGAGTTACTCTCTTATTCTGTTGAAGCGGTTGAATTTCTTGTGTCACCAACGCATTGAATTTCATCTGCATCATTTTAGTTAAATCACATTGGTCTTCACAGGGTTGTGAAGATGTTGGGTAGTTCATGCCTCACACATTCAAAGTAGAGTTGAGATTTGGATTTGTAGGTTCGTGTAATTTCATGAATCAAAAGGGTCAATGACTTGTGCCAAAGCATCAAGGAGGAATGGATTACTGAGACTGCGATTATTCACGGCTTCGTCAATGACATCCCAGACGGTGGAGAATCCTGGTTGAAGGTTTTGGGAGTGCCGGAACAACAGGAATTACATCCTAAGCATTTAAAAGTCGCATGGGGCTGTAAAGAAACCCTTTATGGGTCTGAATCAAAGTTTGAGTGGAACTTCAATGATTTAAAATGAAAATATGCCTTTATATTGAAATAACTTTATTTCCTCAGAAGTCAGAAGACTATTTCATGCACAAAGGTTAATAATTTCATGCGTGTATGTATGTTGTCTGCCTTGTATAAATATGTGATTAGCATAGTTGTGACTGCACCTCCTTATACCAACGTGCGCTTTCATTCTCAGATGATTTCTTATCTTGGATACTATTTGTGGACGCGGATTACTTTTGTTGATGACGAGCAGTGCAAGGGAATGCCTTTAATTTGCTCAAGTTCTGTTGCTTCTCTTAAGAATCAAATGGAGCATCACAAGTTACAGCTGGACTTGAGGAGTTTTTTAGTTATATAAACCTTGCAATTTTGTCGAAGAAATAAAAAAAAACTAGGATGCTGTAGCCCCAGGATTATTGTGTATAGCATGTAATGGATGATATTATGATGTCGAAAGTAGAACATTGATGCCGTTTACCAAAAAAAAAAAAAGAAGTAGAACATTGATGCCTCTATCACTCTATGCCTGATTTTGGATTAAACTAGCGTGGGACTTGCGAGTTACCCAAAATTTAAGAAATAAATCCCACTGTTCATAACTTATGCATAGGGCTACATTGTTTGTCTCACGAGAAATGCGTTACGTTAGAACTTTTCTATGAAATAAATATTAATATAAATTATTAAAAGTGATGGAATATGATATAACTGTCCGAACACTGTGTACCATTTTTCGGATGATTATTATTCATATTTTGGGGGGGGTCTGGGAGGATAATACAAATTATGACTGTAAAGGTTTTTTTTGTCAATTAAAAACTGAGATTGGAATATCTTAACAGGGTTTAATTCTCCAATGTTGGGCAATCATCTTTTTTGACCACTAACTTAAGAAGGCAGATCAACAAGTTTAGGCCCTCGTTAACGCATTACAAGTCAATATGCTTAAATATATATATCTATATATATATATATTCCAAATGGGAAGCTAGAGAATTTGCATGCTGTACTGAATCTATTATAGAGGGGACAACTCATACAAAAATAAAGAACACGTTTAGATGACATGATGAATGGCTTTTTAGCTGAAATTGACATGGATTAATAAGCATGCATAGAATTTACCGTCAGGCCAGAAACGTGGTTGGAATACCCGTCTGCACGTAAACAATAATGAATTAATTAGCAGCGAAGTGGCCTGGGCAGGACGAGAATTGGAGAAAGCTAGCATGATGATATCAGCAAGGAGTGAGAATCAAAAGCCAGGTCCTTCGTATAAAGCCCCATTTCTGATCAACCATTCTTGTACTAATTAATCACATTCTTCCGTGGCACTAGCCAGCCTTGATTAATAAATTAAAATGGCATTTCCGTCGAACCTTGCATCGTCCCCGGCGAGCCCCGACTGGATGAACAAAGCAGACAATGCATGGCAGCTCACAGCGGCAACATTGGTGGGGATGCAAATTGCAAATTGTGCCTGGACTCGTGATCTTGTACGGAGGAGCCGTGAAGAAGAAATGGGCAGTGAATTCAACCTTCATGTCGCTCTATGCTTTTGCCTGTGTCTGTGTGCTGGGTCGTGTGGGGCTACAGATTGTCGTTTGGGGATAAGCTCGCTCCCTTCTGGGGGAAGCCTGCTCTGTCGCTGGACGAGAAATACCTATTCAAGCCAACATTTCTGGGCTTGTTCCCAAACGCCACGATGATGTATTTTCAGGGCGTATTCGCTGCAATCGCTTTGATTCTAATCGCAGGGGCCGTGCTGGGCGCATGAACTTCTACTCCTGGATGTTGTGATTCGTCCCTCTTTGGCTCACATTCTCCTACACCTTCACAGCCTTCAGTATCTGGTGTCATGATGGCTCCTGGCCAAGATGGGCTTAATAGACTGCTCCGGAGGATACGTCATCCATCTCTCTTCCGGGTTGCTGGATTCACCGTAGCATACTAGGTAAGTGCGCCAAACTGAGTGGCTAGTAGCCACCCAAGTTTTGTCTTAAAGAATAATATACTGCTGATGCATGCTTGCAAGTGGATCCAAGGCTAAACAAGGACAGGGAAAGGTTTCCTCCAAACAATATATTGCTGATGCTGGCAGGAGCGGGACTGCTGTGGATGGGGTGGACGGGCTTCAATGGAGGAGACCCTTACTCGGTGAGCATGGACGCCTCCCTAGCGGTGTTGAAAACACATGCATGCACGGCCACCAGCCTCCTCACCTGGGTCGTCCTCGACGTCATCTTCTTCCGGTGAGCCTTCCGTGATCGGTGCGGTTCAGGGCATGATCACCGGCCTGGTCCGCATTACCCCTTCTGCCGGCGTTGTGAAGGGATGGGCCACCATATTCATGGGGATTTGCTCAGGCTCCATTCACTGGGTGACAATGATGGTGGTCCACAAGAGATCCAAGCTGCTTTAGAAGGTGGACGACAACATGGCTGTGTTGGAAAAAACACTAGTTGTGATTATTACATTAACATCTACAAGTAAATAGAGTTGCGGAATAACTCTTAAATTATAGAAAAATAATAACAATATATAGAAAAATAATTAATTCCAGTGAATTATTCTGTCGTAAGTCGGCAACTTCTCAGGATTAAACAGACTTTTCTTGTCAGAGCAAGGTAGCAGAACAACAAAAAATAAAGATTAGGAAACAAAGGGGAAGAGAAGAGAGAAGCTCTGAAATTTAATCAAGAGCTGGGTGCATCTTTCTCAATAGTAGAGCATGGTATTTATAGGTTCCACATATCAATGCTTTCACTATTCCAAGTAATGTGAGACTTCTTCGCCTTCATTGTTTTACACAATATGGGATTTCATTCTCCTTTTAACACAATCACGTATAATTCCAACAGCCGTGTTTCACACTCACGCTGTCGCGCGATCTCTAAGAGGCACCATGTCGAGCCTCTTTTCGGAGCCCAAGCTCAACTTTCTCTTCTACGGCGCCTACAACAACTATGCCGGCCTCTTTTATGGTCTCCAGATGAAGGACGCCAAGAATGCTTGCGACAGATCGGGGTCCAGCTCTTGGGGGTGTTGTTTGTGACGCTACTCAACGTGATTGTGACCAGCTTGATATGTCTGTTCATTTGACTGCTGATGCCTCTAAGGATGTCGGAAGAGGACATGGAGGTAGGGGAAAAGGTTGCTCATGGGGAGGAGGTGTATGCTATATGGGGTTAAGGGGTAAGCTTGACAACTTCGTTTCCAAATATGGCAGTTCCTTGTATGACGATCTTGAGGCTGCAGAGGCCAGGAAGAAGCGTGCGGGACAGGTTATTGAGATGATGTAGATAGAACGTCTATTCATACACTCCACGTACGTAAGTACGTACGTACTTTCAGAATAAGATCAGGCTTTAACTTTAATTACCCTGTTTCGTACTATTTCATTAGGAAGCTTCATCAATCGTCATGAAGCCGCGCATGTGCACTCGCCACATGATTCGTTATTCAAAATAAGCACAATTAACATCCCTCACATGTAATGACGAACATGTCATGTATCATTTCTTCGTAAGCTGTGTCTATGTTATGATGTGTGTTTGGCAATAACTTATTGGGTTTAAAAGTTATTAGCCTGCAAACTTCAATATTTGGTAACTCATTTTTTTAAAGTACATTTTGAGTAAAAAATTTCTTTTTGGCAGAATAAATGCACTATGAATCTAATATTTATTCAAACATAAATGGTTTTTTGGAAAAAATGTATTCTTCTAACGGTTTTCTAATCGATCACCATATATGTTTTTATACAACCGAAGCTCAACGCTTAAGACAGAAAATTAAACACTACTAGGGGACAGAGTCCCAAGCTCACTAGACCACACCTCCAGTAAATGATGCGGGCAATGTATATAGATAATGGTTCCATTAATTGCTTCATTTGCCAATGCATCATCTAAATGATTCAGTTGCCTTGGCATATAATGCATAATCACCTTCCAATTTAATTCTATGAGTGACTTGATTTCCAGAAGCAGCAGATCCGCGTTTAATTTCCCTCAATCCGAATTAAGCATATCCACTAACTGCTTATTGTCAAATTCTATAGTCACCAATTTAAACCCATACATCAGAGCTAATTCCATACCTATGAGAACAGCCCATTTTTCAGCTTGAAAAGGGTTACAGATACCCAATGACTTGGTGAATTAACTTGTTCGCCGTCTAGCTTACCACAAGTGTACGGGTCGCAAATAGTATAAAAATATCGTTCCCACGAGGACTAATGCATAAGTGAGATAATCAATGCAATTATGTAATTAGTTGAGTGAATCAATTGAGTAATTTGTGTCCTAAAGATATACCAAATTCAATAAAAAAATTACAATAAAATGAGAAAGACAAATTGGAATTTTAATTCAAAGTTTAAAGATGCTTATGGCTCGTTTGGTAGGCTGGAATTGATTTTGGTGGAAATGGAGATGGAGATGGAAATAGATATAAATATAGGAAAAAATGATGGGTCAAAAAATCAATTCCATGGAATTGAATACAATTCCATGAGTTACATCATGGAATTCATTTCTACCCATTTTGAATTCCATTTCCATTTCTATTTCCAATTCCACCCCCCAATTTCACCATACCAAATATAGTAAATTAATTCAATTTTCAATTCCACCTTCCAATTCCATCATACCAAACATAGCATTAGGATTATTTTTCACCATTGCAATTCATGAGATTTAAATATATACACAATTCTAGTAGTGATTAAATGACATTACATGCTTGTCTAAGGTTCGAAAAGCAATTGATTAAGCTCTCTCAAGTCATAACCAAATTAATACCCTCAATTAACATGCATAATCTCTTGCTACAATTAAAAGAAAATAATCATTACGCAACAACCTTAATACAGCAATGCTAAGTTAGTAACTATATCTTTATGGTAACAACAAACCATCCATTTGATTACTAAACTTCAAGTCTAGCATAACTTTATCTAAGTCCTACAATTAAATTAACTCTCTCAAACTTAATTTAATTGGACAAATCAATTTAAGTGGTGGCCAATCAATTAGAAGCATTAGACACACGATAAAATTAACATATAATTGGCACTAATCACCAAAAAAAGTATTATTCAATCTCAATCCATGTAATGATTCAAAATAATCCTAGTGCATATTACTTAGCCACTAAAAATTTTAGCCATAACAGCAGGGCATTGAGGAATTATATCCATGAAATAGTAAAGAGCAAGTGAATAACAGTGAAGCTTATGAAGCTAGCTGGACCCTCCACTAAAATGGCTGCTGCTAATCCAGGTAACGGCTTATGGGTGCTAGGTAGGTGACAGCTCTATCTCCTTCGTCTTCTCGTCGACGCCTCTCTGCTTCTCTCGCAGCAGAAACAGCCGCCAACTCTCCAAGCTCCAGCTCTCTCCCACTCGTTCCAGGCAACTCCTTCTATTTCTGTCGATGTCCAGCGCTCCTACTCTTCGTTCCAGCTCTCTTTTGTTCTCGGCAAAACAAGGCCTCTCGGCTCCAGCACAGCGCCTCTCTCTGTTTTTAGCTTTCTCCTCTCGTAGCAAAAACGGCGTCTAGCTTTCTAAAGCTCAGTCGACGCTGTCTCAGCTCTCCTCACGGGTTCCAGCTCTCCAGGCGACACTCCAGCTGCTACCTCTCTTAAGGTCGACGCTCTCTGGTTCTCTTCTTTGATTGATGTGACGGAGACAACGAGGGAACACCAGCTCAACTAACAGACGCCCAGTCCAAGCACAGTGCCTCCCCACTGTCACGATCCTCAGCTCCCTCTAGGTCTGGAAAATGTTCAGCTCAGACGATGCACCCCCACAGACACGTCGCCTCCGTCGCCTCTCAGGCTCATCCTTAGGTTTTTCGAATCCGTCCAGCTGCTGCCTCTCTGTTTCAGCTGCTCTCTCTCCCCGTTTTTCAGCTTTCTTTCCCGCCAAAAAACCCGCCAACCACTCTTTCACCGGAACCGGTTTCAGTGCATGGCGGGACGTATGCGTCACGTCCCATCCATTTTTATTAATATTATATATTTTAATATATTATTAATAATTAATATAATTATAATAATTAATATATTAAAAATATATTTATATAATACATTTAATATTTTAAATTTATTCTATTTTATTTATTTTTTACTTATGAATTATCGAATTTTTAAATATTTTTATAATAATTCAAAAAATTATAGCCTCTCCATTCTGCAAGCAGATGTTAAAAAATACTTAAGATACAATCCTACAGTGATTAATCATACAGCAATAGCATCTTCAAATACCTTCCACTTCCTCTGAAACTGTGAAATTTGCTCCCATGGGTAACCATATGGTCAAATGGAATTAACATGCTGTCAATTTGTGTTGCAGGGTAAGCTTCAGTATGAGAGTCAGCAGGCACATCAACAAACGTGTTTTTTTATGGAATGTTACCATTCTGTCTAGAAACAGAAGATAAAAGATGATTCTGCTTGCCTTGCTGACCCAAAAGATCTAAACTCAGCACCAAATTCTAAAGTCCATATCCATAAAAAATAAATAAAATAAAATAAATTTAAAATATTAAATGTATTATATAAATATATTAATTATTATAATTATATTAATTATTAATAATATATTAAAATATATAATATTAATAAAAATGGATGGGGATGGGACGCATGGCGTCCCGCCATGCGCGGAAACCGATTCCGTTTCGCACCGCGTCCTCTTCTTATATATATATATTTATATTATTAATAATTAATATAATTATAATAATTAATATATTTATATAATATATTTAATATTTTAAATTTATTCTATTTTATTTATTTATGAATTATTGAATTTTTAAATATTTTTATAATAATTAAAAAAATTCTAGCCTCTCCATTCTGCAAGCCGATATTAAAAAAATACTTGAGATACAATTCTATAGTGATTAATCATACAGCAATAGCATCTTCAAATACCTTCCGCTTCCTCTGAAACTGTGAAATTTGCTCCTCATGTCCTCATGGATAATTAACCATCTGGTCAAATGGAATTAACATGCTGCCAATTTGTGTTGCAGGGTAAGCTCCAATATGAGAGTCAGCAGGCACATCAACAAACGTGTTTTTTCATGGAATGTTATCATTCTGTCTAGAAGCAGAAGATAAAAGATGATTCTGCCTGCCTTACTAATCCAAAAGATCTAACCTCAGCACCAGATTATGATGTTCATATCCATAAAAAATAATAAAATAGAATAAATTTAAAATATTAAATATATAAATATATTTTAAATATATTAATTATTATAATTATATTAATTATTAATAATATAAATATATATATACATAAGACGAGGACGCGGTGCTTCTCTTGCGAGAAGCACCGTAACCGATTCCCTCTTTCACCCCGTCTCTATTAGGTTTTCTAAGTCTTCAGCTCTTCTTTTTCTCGAATGACGCCGTCCCTACGCTTCCTCTTTCCTTTGTCAACGATGACGTTCCTTTTGAATCAGAATGTGCAGATCCTCCTTTCCCACACGACGCCGTTTCTGCCCAAGCAAAATGCTCAGCTTCAGCTTCTCCCCCCGTTCAGAAACGACGTCGTCTGATATAGCAAAATAATGCAGGTTCCTTCATCTCCCCAAAACGCTGCTAAAACAGAATAAAATAAATCATATGCTAATAATAATAATAATAATAATAATAAGTAACATAATAGCTAAACCAAAATTTTTTTGTTCTTTTCTTTAATCCCAAATGTTTCTAAAATTATTATAAATGCAATAAAGCCTCTAAGTCATGTGATAAATCCATATCTTATCAAAATCTCTCCTAAACCTTTTAATTTTGCATTAATAACATCCCAAATATATCAAATTCTATTAAAAATGGGGAGTTATCATGAATCCCACAATCCATGATCCCAAATGATCTCTAAAGACCCCCCACATCCTGCTTTCGAAGACAATTGGGTACTGGCCCTATTGACATTAATTTTAATCCACCCAAACTTTGGAGGAAGTCATCGTGGAGGATTTGGAATGCAAGAATCAACTAGTACCTGCATAATATTATTACACTGAGCATACCACTTGTTGGGATTAGAACGTACAAGCAGCGGAATTTAAAATTTTCTAATCCCATTGAGGATCTGTCAAAGGCGTTTAGATCAAGGAGATGAAGCCATACATTTTGCATTTCGAGTTCGTCCCTTCCTTTGCGTTTGGATCTCTTCAGATTTCATAACCTTCCGCATTCTTGATTCCGATCACAAGGAGCCGACGTTTCTTTGATCGCCTTCCTCTACCGGTATCCACACGAATAGTCTCCAACAATGGTAGCGTGCTAGCGCCTCTTCGTTTTACTCTCTTTTCTAGGGTTTTGTGGCTCAAGAGCGAATTCAAATTCAGAATGGATGTGTCTACTGTTCGCGAGCACTCATATTTATAGAGCTCATAGAGTGCATCATAATCCAAGATTAATCTTTTATTAATTTTAAAAAATCCGAATTTTGAATTTCAAAAAGATATTCAAGATCAATCTTATTAATCTTGAAATTTGAAATTTGAAATCCAAATGATATCTAAGATTAATTTTTATTAATCTTGAAATTTGAATTTCAAAAAGAATATCTAAGATTAATCTTGAAATTCAAATTTCAAATGGATATTCAAGATTTAATCTTTATTAATCTTGAAATTCAAAATTCAAATATATATATTCTAGATTAATCTTTATTAATCTTGAAATTTGAATTTCAAAAGATATTCAAGATCAATCTTGAATTTGAATTTAAAAAAGATATTCAAGATTAATCTTTATTAATCTTGAAATTTGAAATTCAAAATGTGAAATTCAAATTTTGCAATCTTAATTTGGATTAAATTGATCTCATCAAATCATATCCGTTTAATTAATCCAAATAATGAGCCAACGAATTTAATTTATCTTTATAAATTAAATCAATGTTAGTTATTTAATTTATCAAATAAATTAAATATTAAACTAACACACACACATATTATTTACATAATATTGTGCAATTTTGAATTTTAACATATATATTTAAAATTCGAATAAACCTTAGAAATAAAGCTCGTGTTGGACTGTTCTTGCGTGCGACCCTGTAGACCCCTATAAAGTTGGCAGTAGGCTAATTTTAGCATTAGCCCACAAGTCGCAAGCGGTCTCTAGCAAGACATTACGGCTACCCAAATCATACAGGGATCGTTAACACGACACAACCTTTCATGCAATCACATCACGTCCCTTTTGTCACGCGTTATTTTGATCAAGGATGAAGCATGAATGACGTCATCCTCCTATTTTTTACCATTAATTTCTCGATCCCTGAATAGTCTGATCAAAGAAACGAAAACCCCTTTTCGTTACAGCATGGCCATACATTTCTTAGACTCACTCAACGAGAAGCCCAGTAATATCTCTCAACTAATGTGAAAGACAAATCCCATCTTGATCAATCACATTCCTCCACATGAAAACCCTTAAGCCCGATTACAGCCTTTATCATCACCCGGTCAAATTTGACTAGGTCAAAGCTTAGTGACTTTCATGCACGAATTCATGATGGTATCAGGTCAAAGGGCATTGTTATGTGATTACATATGAGATAAGCTAATGATTTAATCTATGCAGCTTTCTCATAACTGGTCGGTCCAGCACCTTGTACTCTTACAAGTGCCTATGACTTTGATTTATATCCACATACCTCATCAAAGTCATACTGGTCTTACATTATCTACGCTTCCACATAGACAACCAACCAGGGATATTTAAGACAATATTCAGAACTCATCTATGGATGCAATTATCATAATAAACATGCAAAACATATGATAATTAAATGGAGAAAATACATTAAAATAAATAATGTGCGAAGTACAATGATTGGCCCTAGGGCACAATTTCCAACACCACTCTCATGAAGCAAGGACTGCCTTAAGATAGGTTTTATAAAATGATCATAAAAAATCTCTTTGTTCCTCTAAGTCCACAGCAACCAACATGCCACACCCCAAAATAGATCCCAGTTTGAAGTGATATATAATCCCATTTCCTTCTTCAAATTCATACTGATCCAATCACGTGCTGATAAGCCATATAAACCTACTATATAGCTAGGATGTATTGCCCTTGACCATAGTCGTATTGCAAATGGACAATCACGTAGGACATGTAAAACATCTTCATCCCTAGTAAAGCAAGATGTGCACATTAGAGATACAGCCGCCCAAGTACTTCTCCAACAATTCGTTGGAAGCCTGTTATGCAAAGATCTCCACAGAAAAAACTTTATACTCGCAGCACCCTTTCATTTCCAACCCTTCTTATATATTGAGTTATATAAATTCCTAGGACATGTTTCAATGGCAAAGTATGCATTCTTCACTGTAAATTCTCCAAATGATGAGTAACCCCAAACTAGAAAATCATTCCCAGCATTAGGTCTATGGGGTAATGAAGCTTCTATTCTGAGAATCCCTTCGCTAGTTATCACATTTTGAAGATTTTGTAAATCCCATGAACCATTTCGAGTCCAGTCAGCCACCCATGAGTTCTCCTCTTCCACTGTTATTTGCCTTCTACACATGTCCTTTAATCTTCTGGAGCCCAATTAAATAGATTGACTTCGTTTCTTAACATGTACTTGCTTTGCAATACCTCAGTCTATAAGCACTGCTTCCCTACCAGAAGGCTCTGACCTAATTTAGCTCCATAGGCTCGATTCAAAGAATGCAATCTCCTGAACCCAAGGCCCCATGTGTTTTAGGTAGTGTCACCACTTCCCAACTAACTGGATGGAATCCCCTATTATATTCTGTTCCCCAGATGAAATTTCGTTGGATCTTTTCAATTTCCTTACAGATTGCAGTTGGTAGTTTAGCTACCTACATTGGATAAAGCGGGCAAGTGCTAAGAACAAATCTAGCCAGAGTTACTCTTCCTGCAGCAGAAAGAGAGGATGCTTTCCATGTAGGTAACTTACTCCTTACTCTATCAACCAAGTACTGAAAGTCTTCAATTGGTTTTCTCCCTCTCGATAGGGGAACTCCCAAATATCTCCCTATTTCTGAGGAGATCTTCATACTAGAGATGCGCTGAATCTTCCTTCTCAAGTGAACAAACACCTTATTTGAGAAAAAGACAGAAGACTTAGACTTATTCACCTTAGCTCCTGATACTTGACAAAACCTTGATAGACAATTCATCATAACCATTGCTTGTTCCTCCATGATTTCACCAAAAAGAAGAAGATCATCTGCAAACATCAGGTGTGAAATCCAAAGGCCCTATCTCGTAATCTGTATGGGTTTCCAGTAGCTATTGTTCACTTCATCACAGATAATGTGGGATAACTTGTCCATGTACATCACAAACAAGAAAGGTGAAATTGGGTCACCTTGCCTCAATCCCTTCGTTGGTATAAAGAACTCAGTATGTTTGCCATTCCACATCATATTATATGAGACAGTTGAAATGCACCTCATTAACAAGTCAATCAGATTTACCTCTAGACCAATATCCTGAAGGATGTTCTTCATGAAATTCCAGTTAACACTATCATAGGCCTTCGCAAGGTCTATTTTGACTACCATAAAACCTTTTCTTCCTCCTGCCTTATTCATAGTATGTAAAACTTCCTGCCCAATGATTATATTATCATGAATTTTCCAACCAGGTACAAAACATACTTGAAAAGGGGATGATATCAGCCATTATCCCCTTCAACCTCTTTGCTACGATCTTTGTGATGCACTTGAAATGCACACTACACAATGAAATGAGTCTGAATTGGTCCACCCATTCAAGATTCTCCATCTTTGGAATAAGGGTTATCAAAGTTCTATTGGCCTATGCTAAATCCACATGTCCTTGAAAAACATATTTAACGTAATCACAAACAACTTCACCCACTATGCTCCAATTCCTTTGGAAAAAGATTGGGGAAAAGCCATCAAAACCTGGAGCCTTGTAAGCTCCCATGTAAAAATTGCTGCACGTATCTCATCATCTGTTGGTATCAATCCTAGATGATTAATTCTGATCTGGTTTATAGCAGGAAAGTTTGTTACTGTCTATAAGGGCACACTAAGACCTCATCCTCCGCCTGATACAAATTCTTGAAATGCTTAGTCACCAAATCCTTTAGTTCCTGCTCCTCTTCAATCCATACTCCATTGAAATCTTTTAGGGCACTAATTTTATTTCTCCTCCTTCTAGAGGTAGCCTTGAGGTGATAAAATCTGATATTTCTATCCCCTTGATCAATCCATTGAGCTCTTGACTTCTGAAACCATTTTAATTCCTCTAGTATGAGGACTTCCTCCAATTCTTTCTGCATCTCAACCTCTAGCTGAGAGAGAAATTTAGAATATGGGTAGGACCATGAATTTTGGATCCTATTTAGGGCTTGTTTGCCTTATCTTCCTGAAACCTAGGTTTGGTTTCAAAACCTAGGTTTTACCCTAAAACCTAGGTTTTGTCTAAGTACAAAATTTTTTCAGAAAAGCTATTTTGGTTACAAAACCTCGATTTGAAACCTAGGTTTTCTTTTTCCTACTTTTTTCCTTCTTCTTTCCTACTTTTTTCCTTCTTTCTCTTTCTTCTTTCCTACTTTTTCTTTCTTTCTCTTTCCTCTATCATATTTTTTCTTTCTTCTCTTTTCCAATTTCCTACTTTTCATTCTTTCCCTTCCCTCTTTCCTACCAACTTTTTTGCCTCGGAATCCGTAAAAGCTAATAACTTCCCAAACATAAATCACTTTTCAAAACTTAGGTTTTGCCTCGTAATCTGTAAAAGCTATTTTTCCAAAATCTATTTTCCAAAACCTAGGTTTTACCTCAAAATTTGTAAAAGTTATTTTTAAAATAACTTTCAAACAAGCCCTTAATCTTGCCAGTATAGTTTTCTTTCTCCTCTCCATCAACCCAAACACCTCTCTATTCCAGTCAGGCAGCAGCGACCTCAGTTTGCTCATATTAGGCTCCAACCCACCATTTTCATTCCAATGATCCACAAAGAAGGGTTGAAAGTTACTGTGTCAGCCATATAGCCTCAAATCTAAATGGGCTCCTTCCAATAGAATCTACTGCACAGAATTCCAAAGACAGCATCAGAGGATTATGGTCCGAAAACTTTGTATGCGGAAGGACCTCCATAGTTCTTGAGCTACGGTTATTTGATGACTATTCCTGGAGGCTAAAGTAAACTCCAAAGGACAAAAAGAATCGTCTCCTGAATTGCTGAACATCCTTGCGGCCGCCAAAAAAAAATCAAGAGTCTTCAAAATAATTAATGTTTATTATTATCTTAGCAAAATTCGAATTGAATGGGCCTAGCTGCTGGCAAAAAAATATTAGATGGGCCTTTTCTAGGCCGTAGGTTAGGGATGGGAAAGCGGGCCAGCCCGCGGGTTGCGGGCTGAGGCGGGTTGGCCCGTCTCAGCCCGCCACAACAACGGGCTACATTTCTGCAGCCCGAGCCCGCACTGGCGGGTTGGCGGGCCAGCTTTTTTTAATTTATTTTTTTATAAAAAATAATTTTTTAATATTTTTTTACCCAAATTTTTTCTATAAGATTGCATATTTTCATGATCTTTTTTCCAATCTCATCAATAAGTG
>JANTPZ010129652.1:0-16986 GCA_025593235.1 Vachellia pachyceras
TTTTGAAAATCCCAATAGCAAAACTAACTAACAAAACTTGTGAATGTGCATGTAATACTTTTCAAAATGTGTGTATGATCAAAGTACATGTGACATATTCAAACATTTCATTATCATGCATATGGCCATAGCAATCAAGATCACATATCGTACACAAAACAACAAGTTCATACATAATAGAATAATGCACCATTCACAACAAGTTCATAAAATAGTTTAGAAGAGTTAGTAGTCTTGCTACCTTTACTTTGTTTTCCCTTTTTACTCAAACTTCAAAGTGCTCTTGGATTCCTTCCAAGTGTGCTCTTGAGGGTCTTAAATCCCTAAAGATCATAGCATAATATTCATGTAAACATGCAACCATCAAAATGCCATAAAACTTACAAAAACGCACAAAATCCTATTTTTGGTTTTTCAAGAGTCCTGCAAGTTCAAGACTTGATTTTTATGGCCCTTAAGGCTTCTAAAATCCATCTCTTAGGTTTACCCTACACAAAACATCATTTTAAAGCCAAAGGAACCATCAAAACACCCAAAATCACAGCCCTTCTATTTTTTTTCTTGGCTTGGCTGAAAACAGCAAAAATGGGGGCAAATGGGTTTTTCAAACTTTGTTCATGTAACCATGTGTTCACTTGCTTCCAAAACCCCTTATCTTAACATTGATCAACTCAAATACACCTCCCCTTAGGCCAAAAGAAATTTGGGCAGCACCTCCCCCTAATATGGAGCTTCCCATAATTTTTACAACAACTCAAAACAACCTTCTACAACCAACAACATAGCTTTTACTACTCAAGAAACAACTTGCAACCCTTTACCACCTTTAAAACTTTCTCTTTTTCATTTTCAACTCTTTAAATCCTAGCCATCATCTTTCCAAAAGAGAGGCTTATTCAAGAAAACAACTCAAGAGAAAGGTACTAAAAATTCCAAGACTCAAGAAAAGATGGAGATTTAGTTGCTAGAACTCCTTACCTTGTGTTGTGGAAGCTTGGTGCTCTTCTTTCTTACTTGAAAATGGCTTCTTTGCTAGAGAGAAGGGAGAGAAAAATCTGACTTAAGAGAGAGAGGGAGAGGACGGTTTTGGGAGAGAGGAAATGAAGAGTTTAGCTTAATTAGAATGCTCTTGAAATATTGTGTGGTGTTAATTAAAACTTGGGGACCAAGTTGGATAATACTTGGAGGAGAGAGTGCCACTTGTCCTAGCCTTATTTCTTGCTGAAAAGTGCTTTTTTAGACTCCCTTTTCTGGTCTGGTTGGGCTGACTAGGCCCCTATCAGTCCAGGTACTTGATCCGGTGGTACACATTTCCGTAAAGTAACCTTTACATGGGTACTACCTTTTTACTTTTCAGCAGACTTTATCTCTCATGTGGCACCATTCCTTAGGCCTCCTTGCCTAGGTGGCATCATGTCCTAGCCCATAGCATCTCCGGGTTTTCCTCGTAACTAGTCAGGATTCCTCGGTTTGCATGCAACACCGTAAAACGGGCTTCCGGCGGCCAATTTGACTTAAGGACATGGAAAATTCTATATTTTTTCCTGATACTCCAACTCTTTTCCATTCCTCAAAATTCTTCTGGGATTTTCTGTAACTAATTTTCTAAGAAAATACTTTTTCGGGGCTTTTGGGCACCGTTGTTCTCCGTACTTTGAAACTGCTCGCACCGAATACCGGGTAATAATTTTATTAAATACTCCATGACCCAAGTAAACTTTTCTCAGTTCGGGTCTCCGGCATTTAAGAACTCCTGCTACCTTAAATAATTAGTTCTCATTCGTCCTTAACTCCAAAATCCTTTAATTACAACGATGCCATTACCTTCTTATTGTCCACTTCTTTACGAAAATGCCACTACATTCTTATTTCTTTCTTAATTACCAAAATGCCATTACTTTTTCTACTCTTTCTTAATTCCAACTTTACCCTTGGTTGACTGTTGACATTTTTTTTGCCAACTTTGACTTTTTGGTCAACTTTGACTTTTGGTTGACTTTTGACCAAATTACCAAAATGTCCTTATTATTTGATGACATTTTATTCCCTAAGCCTTTTTAATCAAATGACCATTTTACCCTTATCATTTAGGTCAAATGACCATTTTGCCCTTGGGTCATTCTTACTTAAAATCCTTAAGACTAGGGACTTAGTCAATTATGATCTTTCTTTCCTTTAGGCATTTTTCTTTCTATATTTCCACTCATAGGAATATATGGATATTACAAGTTTACGGTTCAAAATGTAAATACATAAAATTCGGTTGATTGGTCTCGGTGACGTGGTGAACAGTGATACATGTCAGGTGCTAAGTGGGATGAGTTGTTGATGATAGAGGAGGTGACATGGTAGATGATGTCAACGTCAACCTCTAAAAGGGTACTTCGAGTCCAAAATGAAAAAAAATTATATGTAATAAAAATATGAAATACTAACCCGCTAATAGGGCTATTTTAGCCCAACCCACTTTGGGCTCAACCGGTCGATTTTGGTAGCTTTACCTTAAACCATACTTTTAACTCTTTTATAAAAAAATTTGTTGACCACTAATTCTCATGAATTTCTTTTCTCTTGAGACATAATATTATATCTCATATCCCCCAATTTTTTTCCCGCCTTCCCTCCCCGTTGCATTGAAAAAACCAGGACATTTTTTGCGGATTGTCCCACTCAGACGCCTTTGCAATGTAAAGATAGTCCTTGATTCCTTATATGGGTGGGAATAGGTCAGACCCCTATTAGCTGGTCTACGATTTGACCTGTTTAGGGCCTAGTTTAGCCTGATCTGTTTATTAAAAAGGCCAGGCTAAGGCCTATTTAATAGCCTAATTGAATAAATAGGCCATGCCTATTTTTTTTTTAAGCTTGACCTGTAAGCCTCATACTGGCCTATTTCTATATAAAATAAATAAAATTATTTTTATATGATGCAAAAAACATTTTTTGTATTTTTAATCTTAATTTTTATATTAAAAAATTATTTACAATAAGTATAGTAGGCTTAATGCCTGTTTTAAGACATTTTTAAAGGTGACAATAGTATGTTTAAAGCCTACTTTAAAGCCTTTTTAATGGTCTACATTATATGTAGGACTCTAAAAAGGCTTCAAGCTTGAACGGGCCTTTCGAAGACTCATGTCTGAGCCTAAAGAAAGTCCTACATTCAAGCTCAGGCTCAGGTTCAGGTACATTGTTTTCATTAAAGTCTTAGGTCTATTTAATAAAACATGACCTAGCTTGACCTGTTCATATGCCTAATTCCTTATCTCCTTCACCAACCAAGCACCCCAAGCACCGTTAAAAGAATAAAGTACCACCCTCCCTCACACATGACGTTACAAAAAAAAAACGTTCACAACCAAATAAAATTTCTCTTTATTTACTTTGTAAATTAAAAATCATATTAAAAAAGTAGCTTTCACCGTTCATCTAATAATATATAATATAATAATGTATAAAAATTTTAAAAAAATTATATAATATCTTTATTTTCCTTAATTTATGAAAAAATTAAATGACTATGTCATGAATAAGTAATTTATTTAAATTCTTTAATACTGATAAATTAGTTGATTAAGTTTTATATCGAATTAATAAATAAAAAATCTATTCTCTCATGCTTTCTTTGTTTCTATATATAAAAAAGAAATACTTTGGTGCGATAACGGTGCCAATTCCTGCGGGCTCCATTCCCGGCAACTAATAATTGTTGACTACTAATTGTCATTAATTTCTTTTAAGGGCAAAAAATGGTAGGGTTGTCAAACATAATCTATGTGGTAGGACGTTTGATACTTGATAAAATTTATGGATATTTTTTCACCCAACTTAAAATTTAAATGATTAAAAAATGAATTAGATCGTCGACAACAAATATTCTGTGGCTGATCGCGCTTGACGACAATGCATATAAAAGAAGCCGCCACTATTGAGTGGAAATTAATATAAAGCCATTTGACGTATTATACTTGATCAATTATTTATTACTTCCCCCCCTCCCCTCCCAATGCACGTCAGGCAAACTTAAAAACCAAAAGATTATACTTCATGTCATAGGCTAAAATACCCTTTTATGTAAAAATATATCATGTTTAAAAGCTTATTAAGTATCTCAATGCGCCACAATAGTATTAATTATCAAATAATTTAAAACTGATTATGATGTATTTTCATGTTATTATATTTTAAAGATAAATAGTTTCATAAAAATATTTCAAGGTAAAAAAATAATAGTGGGAATTTTTTAAATTAAAAATAATAAAATAAAATAAATTATATGTTATCTAACTTTATTACTAAATGCTAAAAATATAATATAAAAATGAAAGGGTTAAAATAGAAAATGAGAGCTTGAGAAATTGATTTAATTAAAAATGAAGAAGAATGTGTGCTAATGAAAAACGAGTTTTTTCCTCATTTCCTCTCGATCTTCTCTTTCCCTTTGCCTTTCCTCCCTCAACGCTGAAAACTCCCTTCCCACTTTTCCCCCTCTGTATTTCTCACCATCTGAACAGCTAAACAGCTGCTGCAGATTCCACTTTATATCACCTTCCCCCGCTAATTCACAACTAAAAGAGGGCACTGCTGTGGTCACCTCACCTTCTTCCTTACTTTCTGGTTCAAATCATCACTATACATCTTCTCGTTCGCCCTGCTCATCTTCCAAGATCATGAGTAAGTAACTCTCTCTCTACTTTATGCTGTAATATTGTGTGTGAGTGTGTCAAAGGAAGAGTCCCACATTATTTGGGATTAAGAGGAGGAAAGAGCTTGCATGATAAAAGCCATTAGAGACAAATCCGGCAATTTTCCCTTACAATTTATGTGCAAGTTAAATGTGATTTTAAATGTATTCATTGTGTTTTATTGTCAACTTTAAAAACAATGCAATAATGTGGTTTTTAATTGTGTCATCATCATACTTTATGGCTCAATATAAAACCGACGCATTTATTATATTAAAACTGAAAATTTATTTTTATGAATAATGTGGGCAATAATGGCCTATATAAAGGCTTTCCAATGAGAAGTTTGGAACATAACGAAAGAGCATTGTCCTCCTTTTCCATTCTCTTTGTTTGCTGAGTTCTATTACCTTCCACTAGTTCTGTTCACCTTATCCTTGCAGGAAGAATCTGTTTAATCCTGGGGAGTGCCACAACTTACTTGTCGGTAGTCGTGGAGTAGCTTTTAAGGACAGTGTCCTTGGACGCGACTCAGATTAATTGTTTATTTGCAGGTGTCGCTCCACCAGGATGAGTACAACATTGGAGATAAGCCGGAAGACCCACTGACATTTACATGCCGGATACAACAATCTTAAAAGCTATTCTAGCATTATTCGTTATGACACTCTTCAACAGTGAAATAAGGAGACCACTGAATTTTCTCCTAATTTAAAAATTTTATTTTGGTATTTCCCTCTTGTGTAGGAATATTGAGTTTGGTCTCACATTTCTACTTGTGTCTTATTTCAGGACATTTTTTAAATCTTGTAATAGAGAAGATTTCCAAAATGGTGGCACTCTACATTTATGTAGCAATATTGAAATGACAATATTGTGGTGGGTGCTAAACTTATGATGTCACAAACCCTTTGAGGTGCCATTGAACTTGCTTCTCTCAAGGTGTTTGGTGTCCTGCTTTAGGTCCGCATATATTTAGTTCTCATCCTAAAGTTGAAATCTGATGTTTTATTATAAATTTTGTGGATAACGCTGGAACTTGAAATATATAATTAATTGGCAAAACAATTTTGCTGAACAAAGTCTTATTGTTTTATAATCAAACGACCTTTCAAAATATGCTAAATAATGCGTAATGGGAGGTTGACAAATTGGTGGTAGAATTTGGAGTTATTCCATGGTGCATTATTTAAAAAAAAAACGTTGGTGTTTCCTTCCTTTGCAGCTGGCAAATTTATATCCATTCAAGTGTTATGGTCCAATTTATGCCTATATATTTTGTAAATATATTTTAACAGTGAAGGGGCTTTTGGTTTTACTCCGTCATTTCATGTACTTTTTTTTAATTATGAATGATAAGTGAGGATTAAGGAACATTGGATTGGAATTATCAAGTAGCCTTTGGTGAAATTGCTTTCTATGGATATAATGATCCTAATTATAAGTATCTTAAATTAGGAATAATTGATATGAGAGAGCTGAATTTGAAGAGATCAAATTGATTATTTGGTTATATTAGTTGATAGATGCTAAACTATTATTTTTACCATTTTTCCCTAACTTCCTATATTTATCTAGCATCATCCATGGATTTATACCTATTCAAGTTTTATTGTATTAATAAAATATTCAAGAGGCTACGTATCAATGATGTGCATCAATATGTTAGGATCCAAATTGCCTGGATAAGAATGAGTTAAACTCTTAACCGTTGCTAAAATCTTCCTTAATGTCGATTAATATTGTGTTTTCTGATTTGGCCACTTTGATGCTTTGATTGCATTAATTGGTACGTTGCAAACATTAATGGTAATATAATACCATTAAGTGTGTGTTATGGCTTTAAATTTTTTTGAAATATTGAATAGGGTAAATGATTGTCATTATAAATGCAATCAACTGCCATCCATCTTGTTGCATCGGTTAGAAGCATGAGAAATACGTAATTGGAAAAAAAATAAAAAGCGTTTGAGAGATGTGAAGAAACAAAGCTCACAATAAGGATTTAATTATGCATATTTTTATTAGTCCATGTGCTAACAAATAAACCCTCTTGTGAACGTTTATATATAGGTATTATTAGAACCAATTTTGATTCTATGATTATTTGATGCAATTAGACCCATTTTTATTCCTTTTATGCCTTGACGGTAGTGAATTGATTTATTTAATTACATTGAAGAATATTATCTCCATGGTATCCTATTTAATTAAATTGAGAGAGGTAGTATTTAATGCCTTTTAATGCACAGTTTCCAGTAGTGAATTGATGATTCCTTTTAATCCGTTGATGGTAGTGAATTAATTGTCCCCAAAAAAAAGTAGTGAATTTTTAATGCCTTTTATTAGTTTTGATTGAATTTGATGATCCTTTTAATTCAATTAATCTTTGCTAACGTATGGGCTTTGATTGAATCTGAAGATCCCTTTTAATTCAATCAATTATTGCTAACGTATGAGTTTTAATTGAATTTGATTATTTCTTTTTAATTCAATCAATGATTGATAACGTATGATATCGAAATATTTAACTTTCTTTTTGAATTTTAATGGTGGCAAATAAGTGCTATCATCAGTGTTATTAAAAGTATTAAAACGTTGCAACACTGAATGTGTGTAGATAGCTTTCCTCACTGGGCTCACAAACTCATTTTCAAATTGGTAAGCCGTTGTTAACTGTGGGGGTGTATGGCTATAAAAAAAAATCATATTATAGTGTTTTACAAGGTAAAATAATGGGCAGTACATTTGTCATGTGAAATTTTAATTGATTGACAAATAGTTTGTGAAAAATTCTAATATGATTAGAATTTGAAATGATAATATGGTGTGAGATTTTAATTAGTTAGAATCATATGTAAAATATTTGAAAATGTGGGGTGCCCACAAATCTAAGTTGCAATAATATATGTAAAATTACTAGCCTCATTTTATAATTGTATAGTTAAGCTGTGATAGAAATTCAAGTAGATACTTTATTATTTGCCATTGAGAATAAATGTTGTAAATTATCTATCATGGTAAAAACATGCATGAGTATACATGATTATCGTGATATTGAATTTTAATGAGAATGGCATTTTAGTTGTAATTATTTGTTGCTTCAAATTGGATTTGAAAAGATGGATAAATTAAATGTGATTTTGGATGTTGAAATCATAAAGGAATAGAGATGTAAATGATATATGATATTGAGAAACGCTGCTGAAGTTTGCTTTGGTTTTGAGAATCATTGCGTAAATATTCCTTACGATGCTAACATATTATTTGAAGTAACTTTTGCAGCTCAATCTGTGTATGCACAAATTTAGAGAATTTGTTGTATTAATAAATATTAATACATGTGATATAGCTTATGCTATATAGAGATTGAACATATATAAATATGCATCCTACAAGAGATATAAATATTTGAGGGATACCATAAATGCTGGTATCATAAACAGTGGATTCCCGTTGTATTGAGATACATGGATGTTAACTGAATTTCAGTTTTATATGAGAAAATCCACTGTGATTGTTCACCTTTAATGGTGTCTGAAATAATTATCATATGAATAAGAGTTTATTACTCTTGAAATTGACTAACACTTGATGCCTAAGTTGTTGAAAACTTATTGGCAAAATTTTGGAGTGAATTCGACGATTTATGTCGATGTTGTGTAATTGTGAAATGACAATAGCCATTGTAGAGAGAACAGTGGTTCATGTACACATCATTTGAGATACTATATAAGTAAGCTAGCTTAAAATTTATGAAGATATCTTAATCAATATTGTAAGGTCAAAGTTGACCTAGCGGATCCGTTAACAAAACCCCTTGGGAAGAAATAAATATTGAATTAGTCGAGGGGAATGGGACTAAAGCCAACTTGAAATTGACAGCGATGGCAACCCAACCTCTGTGATTGGTGATCCCATAAAGGAGGTTCAATGGGTAAGAACAAGTCATTTGTCAGTTCTGCTAGCACTAAAATAAATATACGGTCCCTTCCTATGGCATGAGAAAGTGCTAGAATGCATTGTGGTAAGGTTGAGCAGAAGCTCTTAATGATTTCATAATCCTACAGGATGGTGTGCTCATTACAGGTATATTTCATGAAATCACCTATACGAATGTGGAGTGGGGCCACTCCTATGAGATTGTGGCGAAATCTCTAAAGCATTCGTTATGCACCAGGCACGCGCACAGCCGTTTAGAGCTTAAAACTGCCATTAATTATATTAAAACTGAAAATTTATTTTTATGAATAATGTTGGCAATAATGGCCTATATAAAGGCTTTCCAATGAGAAGTTTGGAACATAACGAAAGAGCATTGTCCTCCTTTTCCATTCTCTTTGTTTGCTAAGTTCGATTACCTTCCACTAGTTCTGTTCACCTTATCCTTGCAGGAAGAATCCGTTTAATCCTGGGGAGTGCCGCAACTTACTTGTCGGTAGTCACGGAATAGCTCTTAAGGACAGTGTCCTTGGACACGACTCAGATTAATTGTTTATTTGCAGGTGTTGCTCCACCAAGATGAGTACAACATTGGAGATAAGCCGGAAGACCCAATGACATTTACATGCAGGATACAACATTTTATTCATTTCTTGCTTCTCTTCACTTATGTTTCTTCTGCCTAGTTTCGCTTTGATTAGGGTATCAATATTCAATATCTATTTTGTAACCAGTGAGATTGCTTACATTTTTTTTTCATATATACCCGAATTTGTGAAGAAAAGTATATGGTTTTATTAGCTGGAAAAGGGAAACGGTTGTATATATTGGACTTGTTTGGAAGTTCATCAGAGGTTTGTATTTGTAATTAAGCTTTAATCTGAAGAATTTGAATATGCAATTGGAAGTAGGGAAAGGAATGATGGAGAGAGCAAAAGGTGGAAGGCCAAAGGCAACTGAAATGTGGAAACATGTTATGGTATTGTAAGGGAATGAGAAGAAAGTGAAGTGCAAACATTGTGGACATGAATTTGCAGCAAGTGAGAATTGGATCAAATCTCATATTCATCAAATTAAGGGTGGGGGTGTTATTCCATACCCTAATCCCAAGAAAAACATCGAAGAGGACACTGTTTCCTTGTTTTTTATAAGACCATATACCGCAATTTCTAGATTATTACTTCTACAAAATGATATATATTCCTTAGCTTTCTTTTATACATTGGGGCGTGGAATGATTCGCACGTGCGCGTGCGCACACACACTAATTGAGAATTAATTTAAAAGAGTAAGCACTAATAGCCTCATGTTATATGTATGATCGAACTCGTGATCTTCTACTTATTAGAGAGTTCTAACACTATAATTTAATAGAAAAGTAACTATCACTTCATGGTTTATAAATTTGAATTGTGCTGTGACTTTCACAACTAATAAATGTACTCATTGCTTTATTATTATACATAAAACAAGACCAAGAGATAATGACAAACTGAATGAAAGAATGCTTGATTGTTACATGTCCCCCAAAGCAATGTGGAAAAGGATAATGGATCTCCCCCAAGAACAGATCCCCACTAAACATATGCACCAAGCTGAGAAGATTAAAGTAGGCCCTTTTTATGTCTCTAGCATTGTGCATGAACAAGACTTACAGTTGATGCAATATGCTTTTGAGAATTCAAGGTTAAATTCATACACTTGGAACTATATTATTAAACAGTGTTAATGAACTTAATGAACTACGTGATCTCCGTCGTCAATCTTCTTGCAAATATGATGCATACTATTCACATGCACAAATCACACGTATTGCCAATCATCTGCTGTAATCTCGTTATCATCTTCATTACGTATCCTATCAGTAAATGCACACTGATAGGGCACACATTAGTGTTCTGTATATATTAACATTCCATGTGAATAATGAAATATACCTTTCTGAAAATCCTTTTCTTCATGGTATCAGAGCAGTGACAATCCTACAGCATGAGTAGTGAGAAGGAGGTGGCGACAGAGACTGCTTCGGCCGTTGACAGGAGAAGTGATCCAAATTCTCCTTACTATCTTCATCCTTCGGATAACCCTGGCCAAATCTATGTTGGGGACCTTCTCATCGAGGGCAATTATGCTGAGTGGGCCATCGACATGACCAATGCACTGTATGCGAAAAACAAGGTTGGCTTTGTGGATGGATCACTGTTGATGCCCAAGGTGGATTCACCTGATCTCAACCACTGGATGCGATGCGACGCCATGGTTAAGGGATGGCTGAAAAGTGCCATGCACAAAGACGTACGTTCCAGCGTCCGCTATGCGAAAACAGTCGGAGAGGTATGGGTGGACCTCGAAGAACGCTTCGGCAAAGGTAGCGCACCATGAGCTTACGAGTTGCGACGGGAGGTGGTGACGCTACGCAAGAAGAAGATGAGTGTACCTACCCATTACACCAAACTGAAGAACCTGTGGGATGAGATACAAACCATCACTCATTGGCCTCAATGCGACTATAATGGCTACCACTGCAGTCTAGACAAGAAACTGCTCAACAGCTTTACGATTTCCTTATGGGTCTCGATGAGAGCTTCAACACTATTAAGACTCAGATCCTAAGCATTCAGCCCAGCCCAAGGCTGGGACATGCGTACCACCTCATGGCTAAGGACAAGTAGCAGCGTCTCGTGTCGGGCATGAACCATACGACCATTAACTCAGCAGCTTTCCAAGTGTAGACTATGCAGCAGGAGCCCTTGGACAAGCATGGCAGAAGAGACAAACCTCAATGTACTCACTGTAAAAATATAGGACACACCACTAACAAATGCTATGAACTCATTGGTTATCCTTCAGATTGGAAAAGGACTGGTGGTCGTAGAAGAAAAGAGAAGCCCAACTCATGGGGAGAACGATGCCATGCTCCTAAGGTAGCCCAAGTCACTACCTCGGAGAGCCCCATTCCAGGCTTGACTTTCAATCAGTTCGAATGCCTCATGCAGTGCATTCATGAGGAAACAAATGAGTTTAAGTCACAGGAACCCCGAACAAATATGGCAGGTACTGTTAATTTTCATGATGCTTGGATCCTTGATACAGGTGCCACGAACCACATCGCTTGCAATCCCACGATGCTTGGGTCCTTGATACAAGTGCCACGGACAACATCGCTTGCAACCCCACGATGCTTTCGAACATTATTCAGGCTGTAAATCATTTACCTGTCAAGGTCCTTGCGAGACAAGGAGTGCAAGTCCATGGCGTAGGCGCAACAAAATTAACAAATGATCTACACCTTAGCAAAGTCTTATATATTCCAGATTTTCATTGTAACCTACTATCTATCAGTCAATTATTGGCACAATATAAAAATTATTGTGTGATTCTTGTTGGAAATGTGTATCATACAGGACTACATCTCGAGGAAACTGATTGGCGTAGCTGAGGAACGTGATGGTCTATACGTATTTGGGACTTTCAATAAGAAAGGCTCAGCCTTCTTTGCTCGAGGTGATCAACACTCACAACTCTGGCACAACAGGCTTGGACATCCACATGCCGACAAAATGAAGCAAATGCAACCCCTTTTCAATTCATCTGTACCTAGAGTGGTATTTTGTGATTCTTGTATTCGGGCCAAACAGACTCGACTTCCTTTTCCAGATAGCTCAATAAAGACTTTTGCACTGTTTTGAGATGGTTCATTGCGATATCTAGGGTAGTTATAAGACACCCTCTCTCACTGATGCTCATTATTTTTTAACTATTGTTGATGATTTTAGCAAGGGGTTTGGATTTACTTGATGAAGAACAAATCTGATGTCAAATATTTCCTACCTGCTTTTATTGCCATGGCTGAAACCCAATTTAAGGCACACATTAAGCGAATCCAAACTGACAATGGAGGAAATTTTTTATCACAATCACTCCTGGAACTGTATGCAGCAAAGGGCATTATTCTTCAAACAACATGTCCCCACACACCTCAGCAAAATGGTGTTATGGAACGAAAACATCGGTACATACTTGAGATAGCATAGGCTCTCATGTTTCAAGCTGGTTTGCCCATTAATTTTTGGGGAGAGTGCGTCTTGACAGCAGCGCATCTCATAAATCGTCTCTTGTCTCGTGCAGTTTCCAGGAAAACACCATATGAAATCTTGACGAAGTGAAGGCCATCCCATGATCATTTACGTGTTTTTGGTTACCTAGCGTATATACACAACCCCAAGCTGAATGAAAAGTTTGCTGTGAGAGGCAAGCCATGTGTTTTCCTTGGTTATCCACAAAACCAAAAGGGCTAGATGCTATATGATTTACAAACGGGGCACATGCTTGTGTCTAGGCACGTGACCTTTCTCGAGACTAAATTCCCTTTCAAGCATGTCATAGCAGATGACACATCTCTGAATAACCACCCTCGAGCACTTTCATGAACATTCCCCAAAATAATGAAGAATTGTCTGATGAAAATTTCCCTCTGTTTCAAGTTGTTCGTCACCCAGAACGTATACCTACATGTCCAACAATCCCCATGACTACAAGCCCAGCAGATATGGGCCCAATTTCACCTAGGCCCATCCTTGACCATGCCAACCCAGAGATCCTTGAACATGTCAACCTAGAGGATGCTCAGTATTCATCTTCGCATGATTCTACTGCAAATGTTTGTGAACTTGATGCCGTTGAATGCCCTCGACGTAAGGGCGAACAACCAAAATATCTTGCAGATTTTGACATTGACCTCCTAGCCTTATTGGCCCCACACTCTCATGCCGATACCAACACCACAGCAAGCTCAACGCACCATCTGTTGTGCAATTTCATTTCTTATGACAAATTTTTGCCTACCCATCATGCTTTCCTCGCTGCTATTGATGCCCTCAATGACCCAACATCAGAAGTGAACAAGCATGCTCATTGGCGGGCAGCCATGCAGCAAGAAATTGAGGCCTTAGAACGTAATGGAACTTGGACCATGGAAAAGTTGCCACTTGGAAAAAGAGCGATAGCTTCAAAGTGGGTCTTCAAGACCAAATTCAAACCCGACGGAGCCATCGACAAACATAAGGCATGGCTCATCGCCAAAGTCTTCACATAACAAGAAGGAGTGAATTTCCATGAAATTTTGCCCCTGTGGCAAACTTGTCACAGTGCAATGTCTGCTAGCCCTTGCCGCCAAGAAACGATAGAAGGTTCACCAATTAGATGTTAACAACACCTTTTTACACGGCGACTTAGAAGAGGAAGTATACATGAAGATTCCCCAGGGCTTCAAACATCAGGGGCACAACTTGGTTTGTCGTCTACGCAAGTCCTTATACGGTCTGAAACAAGCCTCGTGAAACTGGTATTGCAAGTTTACTTATGCTCTCACCTCATACAGTTTCCATGTATCTCGTGCCGACCACTCACTCTTCCTATATCGCAAGGGGGAGGTTCTCACTGTTATATTAATATACGTAGATGACATTCTCTTGGTTAGCAACGATGATGCGCACATGATAGCAGTAAAGGCACGTCTGTGTCACCATTTTAGTTTCAAGGATATGGGTCCCTTAAAGTATTTCTTGGGAATTGAGGTAGCTCGCTCAACCGATGGTTTCATGCTCAACCAACGGAAATACACACTGGACATTTTGAGCGAGTATGGCATGCTGGCCTGTCGTCCTAGTGCATTTGCCATGGAACAAAAGTGTAAGCTTCAACCTGACCAAGATGAAGTTGACTTACCTACTAACCCAGCACATTTTCGCCGTCTTTTTGGGAGATTACAATACTTGACAATGACCAGGCCAAACATCACATTTGCTGTCAATACACTAAGTCGTTTTACAATAGCACCAACACAAATGCATATGAATGCAGCCGAACGCATATTGTGATACTTAAAATACAGCCCTGGACAGGGTATTTTCCTTAGCTGTATAGGAGGACTTGAACTCACGGCTTACTGTGATGCAGATTAGGGTGGGTGCTCGTTGATACGAAGATCCTGCACAGGTTACCTTGTCTCCCTTGGGGGTCCCCTATCTCATGGAGAACAAAGCAACAACACATGGTTTCTCAATCATCTGCCGAGGCCGAGTATCGAGCGATGGCAAAAACCGTAAGTGAGGTAATTTGGCTCCGATGGCTCTTGCACGAGCTAGGTTCCACATGCACAAAAGTGACGCCCCTCTACTGTGACAACTAAGCAGCACTTCATATTGCCGCGAATCCAGTCTTTCACGAGCATACTAAGCATGTGGAAATGGATTGTTATTTCATCTGTGAACGCATTCAATCAAAAGAAATCCTACCTCGCCAAATCTCCTCTCAATACCAGGTGGCTGACATGTTCACAAAACCTCTAGGAGAGGAGCGTCTGAATACCCTTCTTGCCAAGTTGGGCATTTCGAATCCTCATGCGCCAACTTGAGCAGGAGTAATGAACTTAATGAACTACATGATCTCTGCCGTCAATCTTCATGCAAATATCATGCACACTATTCACATGCACAGATCACATGTATTGCCAATCATCTGCTGTAATCTCGTTATCATCTTCATTGTGTATCCTATCAATAAATGCACACTGATAGGGCGCACATCAGTGTTTAGTGTATATTAACATTCCCTGTGAATAATGAAATATACCTTTCCGGAAATCCTTTTCTTCAAGTGTCATGTGCGTTTGACTATGCTTTTTAATCAAAAGCTTAAATCACTTATCTTATATATGTTCTTCAGTGAGACAATTTTTTCTTCATGACAGCGTTTCTATTTGAGTACGTATGAATTTATGAAATTTAAACCAAAGGCTTTTTTGGATTCATTGGTGAGTATTTTTACCCATAACTTTATTTCATTTTTGTTTTATTAAGGAATATCTTTCTTATTCTATTGTTCAATTTTCCTGTTTTCTTAGATAATAGATGCTATTGCTTATATGTTGACCGAAACTGAAAGAAAGAAGCAAATCAAACCTTTGAATTGGTATCTTCCTTTGATGTTTTCGGTGATTATTCTTAATCCCTTTTCAATTGGATGATATATGTCAACTGTAATATCCCAAATTTTGTAAACAGAAATAAAGGCCAAACTGATGAATTACGAAAGGGTTTAAGGCCCATAGAAAAGGAAAGTAGAAAGAAAAATACCTAAATAAGAAAGAGGATAATCGACTAAGTCCCTAGCCTTGGGAATTTCAAGTAAGACCCAAGGGCAAAATGGTCATTTGGCCTAATAGCAAGGGTAAAGTGGTCATTTTGAATAATAAGGCATAGGGAACAAAATATCATCAAATAATAAGGACGTTTTGGGTAATTTGGTTAAAAGTCAACAAAAAGTCAAAGTTGACCAAAAATTCAAAGTCAACTCAAAAGTCAAAGTCAACCAAAATGTCAAAAGTCAACCAAGGGTAAGGTTGGAGTTAAGAAAGAGTAGAAAAAATAATGGCATTTTGGTAATTATGAGGAAAATGAGCCAAGTAGTGGCATTTCCATAATTAAGGATTTTTATAGGGCTAAAAGACTGAGAAATAATTATTTGAGGTAGCAGGACTCCTCAAATGCCAGAGACCCAAACTAAGAAAAGTTTAGTTGGGTTATAAAGTAATTAATATAATTATTACCTGGTATCCGATGAGGCCAGTTTCACTGTACGAGAAGAATTTTGAGGAACGGACAAGAGCTTGAGAATCAGGGAAAAATATAGAATTTTTCCATGTCCTTAAGTCAAATTGGCCGCCGGAAGCCTGTTTTACGGTGTTGCACGCAAATCGAGGAATCCTGACGAGTTACAAGGTAACCCCGGAGATGCTATGGACTAGGACATGATGCCACCTAGGCAAGGAGGCATAGGGAATTGCACCACACGAAAGATAAAGTCTCCGGAAAAGTAAAAAGGTAGTTACTCGCGTAAAGGGTACTTTACGAAAATGCGTGCCACCGGATCATTTAACTGGACCGAGCAAGGGCCCAACCAGTAGAAAATGATGCCTAGGGGTCTGGAAAGTTGCTTTTTCCAGCTAGGAGGAGACAAGGTGATGTGGCTTAATGAGGAGCAAGTATTTCCCAACTTGGTCTCCAAGTTTCATTAACAATCACACATTATTCCAAGAGCAAATTAATGTAGGCAAAACCTCTCTCTTTCCTCTCACAATTTCGTCCATCTCCCTCTCTCTCCTTAATCAGATTTTCTTCTCCTTCTCTCTAGAAAACAAGCCATTTTCAAGCAAAAAGAAGAGCACCAAGCTTCCACAACACAAGGTAAAGTGTTCTAGTAACCAAAATCTCCCTCTTTTCTTGAGTTTGCCACTACTACTACCTTCTCTTGAGTTGTTCCTTGGATGAGCCTCTCTTTTAGAAGAGGATGGCTAGGA
>JANTPZ010129653.1:0-23733 GCA_025593235.1 Vachellia pachyceras
TAAAAATATAATGCACTTTTTCCATTTTTACCCCCAATAAATTACCTAAACTTTCATCTCTTTCTTACCCATTCTCTCTCGCACTCATCATCTTTCTAAAATAAGCGTGTATTTGGAAAAGAATTAAATCTCTCACGCATTTATTGTTTTTAACTAATATTAACTAACAGTTCATTTTGTGTAATTTGGTCGTAGTTGCTTATAAAAATGATCAGAGGGAGTATATTTTAGTGACAAAGGAGTTAGCTAGTTTGAAAGGTTGAATTTCTCCCCTCTAAGAGAAATGGATTGGCATCAAGAGTCATCTGTGACCTTTTGCCAAATAATTTTAAGATTAGCAATGTTATATGATAGTGAATAATGGACAAAGAATAGATTACCCCAAAAAAAAATTGATTGCGTAATTTTGAGCCTGATTTTCTTACTTAACTTTAACAAATATCCTTATTGTTGATAGAGGCTGATTTTGTAAAGAGAAAGTTGTTGATAGGACGCAACACAATGACAGTGTGACACTTGAAATTGACCCCACTTAGCTGGGACAAAGACTTGTTGATGTTGTTCTTTTACTTTAACAAATATCAACTGTGTTGGAATAAATAGTTACACCCTACACGGATTGAGTGGATCGACCAAAATGAGAGAGCCCACAGAGTCATTTTTCAAATATCAGTAACATTTAAGTTTAACAAAATCAGTTACTTGATCATTTTTTTCTAAATTCAAAATTCAAGTGATGGTTTTATGATCGTTTAAAAAGGAAAACTGCAGAAAAGTTTTCTTTTCTTTTTATTTTCTTTTTTTGTGCAGAATACATGATCATAAACCGATGTGTGTGGGTATTTTTCTTCTCAACTTCAAACTTTTTTGCCTCAACAATTCCTTCTCCCAAGAAAGGTGTATCTGCTAACAAAATTGGATCAATGCATGTGATCCAGTTTATAAGTCAGAGTTTTGCTGTGAGAAAATTGGATTGTTTAAGGTAAGTCGTTGAACTACCGTTTTAAGTCTTCGGCTTACATTAACAAGGCTTGAATCCTTACCTCATCCCATTTCATCTTTACCACCAAATAGCCCAGGTGGCATTGAACTACCATTTTCATTACAAGTAAAGTTCAATAATTTATACAACAAATGACAACTTTGAACTGAACAATTATTACTGTCAGAGTGTCAGATGTGTTAGAGATATTCCGTAGTTCATCAAATCTCTCGTTTTTGCTTCTCTATATTTATTTAGAGTGCTTTGCAAATCTTTCAGAGTATAAATGGACATCTAAATTTTTCCATAATAGCTGCTTTATACCGTTTTGACTCTTCCAAAAGTTTGCACGCCGTTGAATCAATTCACTATGGGTCATAGACTATTTTTAAAACATAAAATGTCACAGAAATTAGAAATATTCAACTCTTTGACATGGGTCCAGGGTCAGCACCCTACAACATAATCACATCCCCAACGTACCCTCGTTCCCTGATAGAAAGAGATGCATAATTGACGACAGCAATATCAAAAAAAAACCTGGAAAAATGGTTTTCCAACTTCCCGTAATCAGATACATTCATAAGCTATCGACCCAATTGCGTGGTCAAAGAAAATGCACATTTTGAACAAAATTAAAAGACAAAAAGACAGCCACTCAAAGTGAAACAAGTTTGCTCTATAGAAAAATCAATAACAGAAAATAGAGAGTACCCATAGAGGGATCTTGAGGAGGCATATGATGGAGAAAGAAGGCGAGCCTTAAGAAGAGATGGTGCCCGAGAAATCAAAGGGTGCCGAAGCCGCGAGAGTGCCATCCCTGAGAGTGCCAAGTGTCTTAGCTCAGCAACTTTCTGTGTCAGCGTTGGGGGCAGATCGCAACGACAACGACGGATAATCGAAAGAGCTCTCGTGTTGGTAGCTAAAGACAACGCACTTCAAATAAATGGAAAGAAAACCAGGAAGAAGAAAAGCTTTTTTTTTTTTTAATAAACCATCCGGTATTCTAAGTTTATTGCCCGTCCCAGACTAGTCCAGATCCCGTGAGGAGACCTTACGGTGGTAACGAGATACCGATGGGACAACCTCTTTGAGGTTGCGTTAATTATCGCGGCTGTCACTTCCCAGTGTTTGAACCCTCACCCTGAGGAATGCTGGTAGTTACCTTTGCCAACTCTATCAAACGCCAAGTAGAAAGAAGAAAAGCTTGCTAAAGGATGATTCATGCCCAAAAAAAACAAGTGAATTTGGGCTGGCACTTTAATTTTGGACTTGTAAACATATTTGGTTCATGACTTCACCGAGATACTGTGCTTCTTTAGGAAGCATATTGTACCCCATTATACATAAATTAAGATAAAACTCTTATATATTTATCTCAACTTACGTAAAATCAATCTCCCAACAGAATCCTAAACATGCACATTATTAAATCTTAACCATATTATAAGTGTTACAATATTTTTTTTCCATCTATATAAGTATTACAATATAAACTATATCATGGCCAAAAGAAAAAACAAGATAAATTATATATTTTTTATTTATTGGGTGAATTATATGTATGTAAAAATACTACATATTTTATATTTGGGTGCATGAATAGCATGTTTGTTAATATTTAATATATTCATATAAAATTGGGAAATTAATAAAGAAAAGTAAAAAAGAAAACAAAATGTAAACATTAGAATCACATGATTATGGTTTTCACTTGCCCGTTTAAATAGGGTGAATTATTTGTTTAGTTTGAGATTATTAAAATATTTTTCATATTTTTAGATGTTAGGTGGCATCCTGAAACATATAACATTTTAAAAATAAACATATAATATTTAAAAATAATATATATGCATCTATTATTTATCAATGTTTGTGTATGAGTAGGACATTTTAGTTTTAATTCTATTAAGCCACATAAGTTTCTCTTGTGCTAAAAAATAACTCTTTTCTTAAATTTGAAGTCTGGTTAGAATAAGACCCCAGACTGAAACAGTGTAACCCATGGCCTAGTTCAATAACAATCCAAGGTCAAGTTGAACTAAACATATTCCACCATGCTAATGAACCAATCTAGACATCCCACGACCTTAATTGTATCAATATATAAGAGTGCAATTGGAATAGTAAGAGAGAATTAACAAAAAAAAAAATAGAGAGAGACCGGTGTTGTGCCTGATTTTTAAAAAAAAAATCTTATTTTTGTCATCTTTGTGACTGTATAAGTTTTATAAATATTTTTTAAAGATTGCATAGAATTTTTAGATTATAAAAAATTACACATGCAAATTTTAATAACAAAGCTTGTCAAGTTTTTACTTATTCTTACCTTCCTTGCTAAATAAAGAATAGCTATCTTTCCCTTTTGGTTGTTAAAAGCTCCTATTGTAATTTTCCCAGAAAATATGTATTCATAATAGAAGTTGTATCATGTGAAAATAACCCAATTCCAGCAACATGATTTAGACTGGTCAAGACGGTAAGTACATCAACCCTTAATCAATGGTATCGTGTTCAATCCTGGACACAAAAAAAAAAAAAAAACAAAACCCTCACTAGGAGATCCCAATCCCCTTTGAGGAACATTAGTCAGGTCGAGCCAAATTAGATTAGTCAGATTCCTCATAATATGATCCAAAAACACTAATCTCTCCAATCACATTGGTAGCACATTGGAAACCTGCCCCAATTAAGGTTAGACAATCCTGAAATTTAGTCAACTGGCACTGATTTAATGTGTGGAATACGTGCATGCGAGAGAGAGAGAGAGAGAGAGAGAGAGAGAGGTGAGGAGGTATCCATTCCACTTAAGGGGAGGAAAGAATACAGAAAATGAAAATCAAAGTACAATAATGGCGTCCATTTCTTAAAGAGCATACACATGATACATGGACGGAGATTCAGCAGAGAAGCGAAGGGCCAGATAGGATTAAGCATTTCAGATTAGGCATTTGTACAAAGGTTAGCTTCACTCTGATTCACTTTCTTCAATGGATCATGTTCTGGATGAATGAGACTTCAGCTAGAGCCAAACTCCTCATTCCACCTCTCAAGCTCTTCCCACTTGCTTTTATTCAAACTGGGTCTAATTACACTCGTTGCCTTCTTAAAATCCTCATATCTCAGTCCTCTTACCTGATCACAATGAAAAATTGTCAAATATAAACAACATATTGTGCTAGCCACACCCCAAAACAGTGAAACTCATTCAGAGAACCGAATCTTAATAACCTTATGCAAAAGAATATTGAAAAATCATAATTATTTTTAAGAACTATGGTTACCACTAAATTTTACTGGTTTTATGGAAGTTACTAATTAAAATTACTGAAATTGTAACTTTCTGAAAATGATTCTCAAATGTAAAATCTACTAATATTGAGTTCTGAAAAAACTATTGTTTTTAAGATCCTTTATCTTAAATTTATTTATATTCATCCTTAGGGTTAATGTTAGGATAATGCGATTCATTTTTAGCTTTGCATAAATACACGGAGCCTACTCTAGTTTATATGAAAGTCCTCTCCATCAACAAGATATGATTGCCAATGAAGCTTTTATACCCATGCATTGTGTCCCCTAAAAAGTTAATAGATGAAAAACATAGTTCATATAACGCACTAATATTTAAAAACTAGAGGGGGCATTAATATTTGAATGCATTAACAAACCCCCCCCCCCCAAAGCAATGCAAATATATGTAGCCTCAACTTTTTTCCATCCCAAGGATTTAATTTACACTGTTTAGACTAGTGATGGACAACTATCAACAACACATGAAGTAGTAGGGATTTCTGGTTAACTTGCCTGATTTGGCTTGACAGTTAGGATGTCAGAACCCAGCTCCCTTATCGGCATCATTGCCGCTTCTTCACACAAGGCTTGTAGATCACTTCCGGAATATCCTACAAACAGTTAAGAAAGGAGATTTCAACAAGTTAATTTATTTTTTCCTCAGGATTTAGAAACAATGTAATATGAAGAATATACATTGGCTACAATTACCCGCAAAGCTAAACTCTAAAATTTAGAAATTATATGTAAAGGACAAATACCTTCTGTATCTTTTGCAAGCCTTTCTAGATCTCCACCTGCCCCATAAAAATGAAAAAGAAAGATGAGTAAAATCAGCCAAAAAAGAAAGAAAACAAAAAACAAAAGCTGAGAAAGTGTCAGCATAATACACTAACCATTTCGTTTGCTACTTAAGGATCTGAGTGAAGGAAGTGAAAGATCATATACATTCTAAATTGGTGTCACTCTAAATTTCTATTTCATAAAAATATTTATATTTTTATCTCTTTTCAGTTATGCTGCCTGCCTATGCAATTAAAAAAAAAAAGTTACAAGTTACTGAAAGCATCCAAGCCAACCCCAATAGAACAACATATTCACAGAATCACCATTGAACAGTATCTTGATAAACGAAAATCCATCAAATCAGGATGGATGCCACCTAATCTCTCACAGACAGCATACAGAACTTCATAACCTACAATCTAAGAATAACGTTGTTATTTCAATGGTAATTTCAACACATAGTATCCGAGGTTGGGATGGCTAAAAACAGGAAAGGAAGAAGAGGACTAGCCTCTCGAAGGCCAGCTGCTTATTTTGAGTTGTTCTAAATATTTTGGGGTTTGTTTTACCAACCTCCCCTCCTTACCCAGGATTGTATTGGGAACAGGGTTTTGGCTGAGATCAGTCTCTGAATGTATTTTGTAAGGGCTGATAGAGTGAATCTTTTGAAGGATTAATACAAAACCCAGCTATGACTCATCCTTTGCTTTTCTTTTCAATATTCCACTGTGTGTGTCTGTCGTGTACACTAGAAGCCTAACATAATGGTGGCATAGGATACACAAACCAAGACAAGCACCGGAAAAATGGAGTAGGTTTCTTACTAGGTAATGAGAACGCTTGACCCTTCAGTTTGTGCTTTAGTAGAAGTCTCCGAACATTTGCATCTGGCAAAGGTACATAAATTCTCTTCACCTAGTTAGTATTTCACAGAAATTAAGTTAAGTTAATAAGAAAGCAGCATGTACTTCATGCCCATTACAAGTAATGGTGTGCAAAATATGCATTGATTAGAGTCAGAAATTGTCAATCTATTAATGAGGTATTGTCCATATTAGTTTTTTGTTTTAATAGTTTCTCCTGAGAAGACATTTCATAAACTTGAATGCAGGAATAGGAAGAGAGAGTAGAGTTTGCTGGGAGGAAGGGAGGATGAGTGCATTTCTACGAAGAGAAAAAAATAATAATAAGTTTGTTCAATTACATAGGACAAGGCTTCCTCATTCGTCAGTTGTTTCAAGCCACTATTCAAGGTAACGGTCATATCTTTTTTAACTACTTAAGGTAGAGAAGCCACACTTCGAAGGTTCACCAATAAAAGACGTAATAACTGTTGCAAAAATACTCATTTAGGAGAGCTTTATGGATCATGGATGGGTTTCTTGCACGACAATCAAATTAAAGGTTCCAAGTGTCATTATATATAGTTGAATCAGTGTAGTAGTGTTAAAGATCAGTATTCTACGAAGACCATTTTCTATTATATTAATATAACGAGGAAGCTAGCATACAGACCCAACAAAGACAAGCTTGTTATCGATTTAGTTTCCCAGAAAAAATATGCACATCAACTGAATAATTATTGTACTAAATGAATTTATATATTTTCCAAATTTAGAAAAGTTACCATTTTCTATTGATCATTATTTAATGCTTGGCAATTGTTAAATTAAATAAGTAACGATAGTAATAAGGGCATATCTGTCAAAAAAGGTGTTATTGTATCTTTTGTTATAGGAAAAGCATGTGCAGTACACTTTGCTATATTCGGGGAAACAGTGAAAAGAGTGTAATTAATCAAAACACAGGAAACAAATGTACAATTTGGCCATTTCTCAATGGATGGGGAGCATAATTTGCCAAAAGTTAATCTTCCAAAAATTAGGTTTGCAACTGTTTGGGTTTAATGAAACTGAATTTTATAGATTGATCAAGTTATTGATGTAAATATATTTTGGAGAATTAAATTGATGTAAATATATACTTCTGATCAATGATAAGAATGCGTAAATCATTAATCACCGCTTAGCCTACACCAGCAATATAGTTAGCTATATTGTGTAATTATGGCATGAACAATCGTGTTTCATAATGAACAATTGAAGATATACTCACCAGTCTCCGAAGTACAGCATCATCCAATTCTTGTGGCTTATTGGTAGCTCCTATATTCATTAAAGAAATTAAATGATAGATTGTTGATTGGAATACCGATTGCAAGGCCCACTATCAATTCATTGCAGTCAAAATACTATAGATGCCAAATACTGACAAAGGCAGCCTTTATGAATAGATTTTGAAAGAAAAAGAAAAATGTTCTTAAGATACTATACACTGAGCAGCAATTAATTTAAAATAGCAGACTGATGAGAAAAAGCAATCATCATCTAGTCATCTCATTATGAGTTCAAAAACACGACAATGGAGGGAATTGTGGAGTGGTCCTTGATCCCATCTATGGCTTATCAACTACTTGTTATTGGTGCTGCAATTGTATTATACCAACACCAAACAAAATGTCAACAAAATTGTCTGACATTTTCAGAAAATTCAAGTTATAAATTTCCATGAATTGTTCGTAAGTCTACGTTCGCCAGGGTTTTATTTGACAGTATCATTTGCTAAAGGTGATGATTGGAAACTGCAAATGTTATATTGCATAATTATTTTCAGAACTTTATCATTTCATTGTAAAGAAGAAAAACAAGAGCCCAGTTCATGATAGAACCAAAAGACACAGACACCTGATAACTAATTCTAAATCACTAAAGAAAGTACTACCAGATACAAGGCTTACCGATTACAATTACAATGTCATCAGGATTGGAGGTCACCCCATCAAACTGGATAAGAAATTCAGATTTTAATCGTCTGCTTGCATCATTCTCATTTGCCAACCTTGTTGACATAATACTGTCAATCTGTTAACAGTTAAAAAATTATCAAATCATAAAATCCTTGTAAAAGGATAATGCCTTTGCATGAAACAAAAATATACAACAGTAACTCAATTTTTTTGGGAACTCTGAATAATGAAAGAACACCTAATTTCTGGCCACACATTCCCTCCACCTTCTGCACCTCCCAACAAAAGAAAATATTCACTCAGACAGAGTATACATCATTTAAAATTTTAGTGGCGAAATTTCAGCACAGAAGCAAACTAAAAAATATTTATGGCTTTACATTGCACCTAGCAACAACCCATATTGAGAATCACTGGCTATGTTGGTCATGAAGAGCTTGTTACGGACTCTGATATTGAATGAATAGACTTGTGATTCTTACAAACTCACAAATGGCTATAGCATATATCGTCAGTTTCAGTCTGAATACATCAAGTTATTAATCCAATTTGATTAAAAATAAACCAAATAACCTACAGAACTAGAAAGCAATGGGATCCTCGGTCAAACCATTAAATGATATACAATTATAAGAATAATGGTCAAACAAAGACCATTCAATGCTTCACTCTTAACTGAGTCAAATGAGTAGTACCCATTAGAGAACTAAGTCTGGAAAAGAAGACGACTTCTAAAGTCATGTTAAAATTATAAAAGGAAGATTTTTTATCAATAGAAGAGTCATACCTCATCAATAAAAATAACTGATGGCTGCTTGGATATAGCTACCATGAAAAGAGTCCGGACAAGCTTTTCACCTTCACCAACCTATATACCGTAAGTTAAACAAAGTAAAACTTCTTGACAAGGACATAATCAAATGAATAACAACCAACTCAAACGAGTTCAGCAACCCAAAAGTAAAAAACATACCCATTTTGATGTCAAGGAAGCTGCAGATACATTAAAAAATGTTCCTGCTGATTCTGAAGCTACTGCTTTGGCAAGCATGGTTTTTCCATTACCTGGGGGACCAAAGAGAAGCAAACCTGGAAAAAAAAGGCTCAGCTGTTACACTCGTTTGCTTTTTCATTCTTCAATTTCAGTATAAATAAAACCAATTCTAATTTGGTCCCATAGAATCACCTTTAGCCGGCCTTCGAAGACCAGTGAAGAGATCTCTTCTCTTAGTTGGCAAAATAACCATTTCCATTAATGCTTGCTTTGCCTTCTCAAGACCCGCTGCATGCCCCACCCTCAGAATCTCATGATAATAAATATGAAAGAAAAAGAGAAGCACAAATACACAATATATCTCAACATCTTACCAATGTCTTCCCATCTAACAGAAGGACTTCTATCTACAATGGCAGTGTTAATTGTTTCAACTAATTTTGCATCATAATTTCCACCAGATATCTGACTAGATTTTGGGCTTCCATCTTTATCCATATGGTTTGTTCTTTGATGACTCTTTTGCAACGCAACTTTTCTAGCATTTGATGGCTTAAATGAAACTGCAGAAGTTTGTCCCTGAGTTGCAGTTTTCTGTAAACATTTTTGAAGAAAAGAGAAGAAACCATAATAGTAAATTTATATTTGTAAAACTACCACACATATCTATATCAGCAAGAACATTCCATAGTTGCAAAAGAAAGTGTTTTCAAAAAGAAGAAACATAATAAATGGCACTCAGGAATCAAGAGCACAGGCCTAATGCGTCTTCTTACTTCTTTCTTTCTTTCTTTTTTTTCATTTTCTCCTTTCTCTTTCTTCTTTTCTTCCTTTTTGGAAAGAGGGGGTGAAAATCATAGGACTATAACATTTTATGCTGTAAAGACTATGGTGTACGTCTGAACAAAGAAGGCTCACCAAGTACACATTTACAGTATAACTCTATTAACTCTTGAATGAAAAGCTGTTGGATAGAAAACTTTGAACTTACAACTTAGCTAGTTCACATCGTACCTGAACAGTGGACTTGCTGCCTGAAATGGCAAAGGGAGAGAAGGAAGCAGAACACAAGAAAGAAAAATAAGTACTCTGCTGAGATTTCATGCTTGAATTTTAAAATTTTAAAAAAAAAACTTGAGTTTATGACATATAAACCTGTTCGTCTACTTAGAATCTGCAACCTCTCAGAAACTTGACCCTGCCATTTCGATATTTTTTCACGATAAGATTTCACCTTCTCTTGTTCACTGTCAAACGCCAACATATTTCAGTAAGAAAACAAGATGAACACGAAACTATAAAGTAGCAAGAATAACTCGGTAATCATGTCCAAAGGAGTCACATTTCATATCTGCAGATCCAATGGCGTTTCTCTTTGATTAAATCAATGGATTTTATGCGATCTATAAGCTGAAACCATGCCGGAGAAACAGAGGATCGAATCTGAAATCTATTATTTTTCTTTTAAAAAAGCATTTTATAGATTTAAACTTGGCCCTAAATAAGTATGTGAAAGGGTACAATTGAGAAACCCGTAACTCTTTAGTGCCTCTTCTTTCATATATTTCAGAAGATTGTGCAGAAACTCATACATGTATCAAAGCATCCATCATGATAAATACAGGAATTATACTGATTGATTTAATCAGCGAAGGAATACTTGAAAACCTGGAAGTAATATAGGAAGGCACAGCAGTTGAACTGGCTTCGATCAAAATTCGCTGGGCGTTGTTATAATGAAGAATAGCATCATCGATCAGGGCCCACTCTTCGGCCCTAACAGCCTTGGCAATCTCGTCCTTGGCCAAATCGAAGTACCCTTTGAGCTTGTAAGCGACTCGTTCATTGGAAATTGAGGATGCAGGCACGCCTTCCATATTCGAAGAGCTGGAAAGGTTGGAATTCGAACGAGAATCATGAGAAGAATTGGGGGAAGACAAGATGGAGCTGAGCGAATCAATAATCCCCTGCAAGAAGCTCATGGCTGACAAGTAGTCTCATTCTTTCGCGAGGCAACCGTAATGACGCAGCTTTTCCTAATGACGCAGGACTATCTCCTGTTTCCTTACTCCTTCCATCCAAAAGTTCAAGGTAGTTTATTACATAATGCATTTTCTAAAAATGATTTTGGGTCAAGTAACATTTTTACCACGATGGGAGTGTACACATTATAGCATTAAATCTCCGGAAATTTTTTTGGATCAGATTCACCCTGAAAGTTTATAAAACTTAACATTTTTCATCTGGAGAAACGTATTTTTAGCAATGTTTGTCTTCATTCGAATAAAAATCTCATCTTCAGCGTAAAGCTCATTTGTCTTGAAATTTTATTATTCGAATCAGAAAATCATTCATTCAAATGAGCTTCTAAATTAAATATCAAGTCAACTTCAAAATGATATAACTTCTTCATTTCATCTTTAAATTTATCAAACGATCTATCTTTAGAAAGCCATTTAAGTCCACTTTCAAATAGATCAATTGAAAAATCCGCTATCTTTTTTACTAGTGATGCTTTCATTTTTCGATTGTCTTCTTGTTACACTACGTTGGATTGAAACTCTCGGTTGCAGCTTGCAATAACCATATTATCAACTGGACATATATTGTGTTAACAAATGTTTCATGCACATTTATGATAAACTCCCCTCTGGGTTAGTGTATTTGAATTTACTTTTGCATAACAGATTATGGAGAAAAAGTGATGAAGTAATTTTAAATAATATATTTTGAAAAAATAAGAAAAAATAATTTTCTACATCCAAACCATGGTTTTCTTGCAAAAATAGATTTTAAAGAAAATGAGAGTATTTGAGTACCTTAGCTAAAACTATGATTTTGAATATGAGAAACTATTTAGGGTTTTAGATCACTGTTTCGGCTACTTTGCTTTTCAAACCATGATTTCAAAAAGGATCACAAACAGACATCTAATATTATGAAATTTTGGATTTACTCTTTAAATTTTGGATTTTGGATTTAATCCATGATTTCAAATGGGTGTATTTGGATAGCCCGTTGGGAGAAAAGACACAGATTCCGAGGTAAATATGTGAGGAGAATTTTGTCTCGGTAAACGCAGGAGTGGCTTTTGGTTGCAACTATTTTAAGTTGTTTTATTGCACTTTCATGGGTAGTAATTTATGTTTCATATCTATTTGTAACTATTGGAACTTGTTATTTTGATTCAGAACTTGCGTTATAACAATCAGATTGCAGGCATTAAATAGTCATACGTTTTCATACACATTACCAATGACTCATCCCTGCCCCGTTTCGACTCCAGTTTTGAAATCTAGATTTTATGGTAAAACCTAGGTTTATGGCAAAATCTAAATTTTATCCAAATACTCACATTTTTTGAAACCTAGATTTTGTAATAAAACCTAAAAATCTAGGTTTGAAACCTATATTTTAAAAAAGTTATTTTCTTATTAAATCACCCACTTTTTTATAATAAACTTCCTCTTTCATCTTTTTTCTTTTTTCTCTTTCATCTTTCATACTTACTTTTTACATCAAACTCTGTAAAAGACAGTAACTTTCTAAACACTTCACCTTTCAAAATCTAGATTTTGCATTGAAATCTCTAAAAGGTATTCTCCCAAAATCAATTTTCCACAACATAGGTTTTACCTCGAACTCCATAGAAGCAATTCTCAAATGGGCTTCCAAACAAGCTCTTAATATCATTAGGTAGGAAATTTTGGCTTTTATTATTTGATTTTTTGAAAGCTAATATTAGGACTATTTTTTGTAGCCTGCATTTTATAAAACAATTGTGTGCATAAATAATACATCTCTATCAAAAAAAAAATCATAAAAATCATTTTAGAGTGGGTTTGGTTTCAAGGGAAGGAATAGTGGGTAGGGTAAGAAACAACAAGGGAAGAAATCACCTTCTTTGATTTAAATGAAAGTGGAGTGAAGGATATTTTTAATTGCCTTTTGTTTCGTTGAGAATGGAAGGAAATGGAAGAAGCAATATTAATTTAATATTTTATTCATCCATATTAATCCATAAAATTTTAATTATATTATATAAATTATAATCACTTCCTATTTTTATTTATAATAAATATAATACTATACTTTTAAAATGAGATGATTTTTGGGAGATTACTGTTGAGTCCCAAATAAGGACTTATTTATCAAATGGTCCCAAATTTTAAAATATTTAAAAATGGTCCCATTGACAATACGAAGTGTTGTCAATGCAGCACATGGTGTTGTCAGGGGTTGTCAAGTGACAACACCATACGCTGCATTGATAACACCTCGTGTTGTCAATGGGACCATTTTTTAAATATTTTAAAATTTGAAACTATTTGCTAAATATCTTCACTATGTGGAACCATACAGTAAATCTCCCATGTTTTTTTATGATCAATTGATCATATATTTTTATTTTAAATTATTTTATAATAATATACTTTTTAATAATAATAACAGTATTTTTTTTATTCATAAATATATATTTCTATTTTTATATTTTCGGACAGGGAACATTTTTCCTTCCCCCTTCGATCCAACCGGACCCACAAGCGGTTCCTCCCACCACTCCCAAGCTGCTCGTCTCCGCTCACGCACTGCCCTACTCGTTCTTCTGTTGCTCTGTACTTCCTTGCCCCAACAAGACGACCTGAACATCGAAGAATTCAGGGTGAAAGCTTCAGCATTTCCAATTCGATTATTAATATTTCAATGTTTTCGCTCTTTAGTTTCGTCTTCTATTTGTCCGAGATGTTTGAAATTTCTCAAATGTTTACCCCTTTTAATTTATCACTTCATTTTCTCGGGAACCAACCAGGATTTCACTGATAAATGTAGTGTTCGTCTTTTTTGTTATTTGACAGTATAAAGAGCTGGGTAATCGAGTTGGGAATGGCGAACGCTGTTGATGCTTCGGGGAATCCGATTCCAACATCGGCCGTGTTGATGGCGGCGTCAAAGCACATTGGGGTAAAATGCCACTCGGAGAATTTAGATTTCCTGAAATGCAAGAAGAAGGATCCAAACCCTGAGAAGTGTCTCGATAAAGGCCGGGAGGTTACCCGCTGTGTCTTCAACCTGTGAGTTGTTTCTCTCTCTTTTGAAATATTATCTTTATGGATTTTCCCCGAATGCATGCATTGTTCTGTTTGGTATCTGAGAGAATGTTTGGGAAATTTTGTAATAGAATTGTTGGGATTTTAGGTTTCTTGATGAAGCTTAAGTGAGAAACGATTGCCTAGTTCAATTGAGGTTGAAACAAACAAGGATATTATTCTGCCTAACAAGTTAGAACTTGTTAGACTAGGAATAAGACCATTTGGATATTTGGAAGCGGGGGAATAATAACGTAATTGTGAGAAATAGACAGTGAAGCTTGAAGACCTATTTGCTTTATTCTTGTTGTTTATTCAATTTCATTTTAGGCAATAGGATTCAAACTTTAATACTTGATAAGACGACTTTAATTTACCTGCATTGTTCAGCTAGTGGTTGCTCAACGTTTGTTTCAATTTCGTTAGAGTTGGGGTAATTGTCGGATGTTACTCATGTACTCCTCACAACCTGATCTGCATTTGTTTTGCGTGTGGGTCACTTCTGATTCGAACTCAAGACTTAAAGAGTGAAAACCACATGCTCTCAAAGTCTCACTAGCAAAATCCAAGTTCGATATTGTTGCCCCTATAATTCAGTAAACATGTCTTAAGTCATATGCATTTCATATTATTCTGCAAAGCATGATTGTTGACATCAAGGTGCCTACATTCATTATGCAATCACTGCAAGTGCAGCATCGTCATGTTCTCTCTAGACTTGGGTTCTCTTTCCCTACCAAACCAGGACTGACATATGACCTATCTTACAAAGGTCAAAATTTGACGTGCTTCAAATTTCATTGGAATATTAAATATATCCGGCACTTAAGATTTAATTATTCCAATCTGGGAACTCAATGGAGCCACACCAAATTTTCCATTTCAAGTCACCGTTAAGTGAATCAACGGTTCTGCCAGAATTCATGTGATGCCAGTTTAGGACATTTAAAATTTAATTTCAGAATCAACCTGTTGGAAATAGCATGTTTTATCAGCGCAACTGATGAAGATGTATTCTGCAAAATAAAGTTTGGCTTCAAATTGTAGCTGAGGCTTTGTTCTGCTTCAAGGGGCTACATGGTCCGTTCCAATATCTAAACAATTTGGTGAAAATAACTTTCTAGGAAAAAAAAAAATAAAGATCCAGAGCTTTATAGTCGAGGGATAATGAGTAAAGGATAGTTTGAAATCTTGGACGAAAAATGTATGCTTTTTTGGGGGAGGGGGTTTACTTAAAAATTTTTCCTACACAGGAATAATGAACCTCTAAACATCAATGGAACAAAAGTTTGAAGATTAAATGCTCGCCCTTTTCTCATATTTTTCCAATGCATCTTATATTTTAAAATTTTGAAGATTAATATGCATTTCGGCGATTAGAACTGATCCTGTACTCACACCTATATACATCTCCACCTGCCAAGGAATGAGAAAGTGTGCCAAATGCCCTTTTCATTCATATCTTTACCATTCATTTGTTTGTTTTTGTGTGTGTGTGTAGAATGAAGCTACTTTAGTTGCAATCAGAAAACAAATATGATCTCCAGCAACTACATGGAGTATAAGAGACTTAATTCCTATTAAGCAGAGTCTCAGGTTTGATCTTTGTAGATGGAAATAAAGATCATGCTATGAGAGCTATCCCCTATTTAAGGTTAAAAAATGTTCATATGTTAAGTAGTCACCAATATTAGATCCTAGATAGTTGTTACCCAAAAAAGAAAACTAATATTAAATCCTTTGTTTTCTTCTTTTTGGCTGCACCATCGTATTTTTAGGTTGGTTTACTTTTCATTTGGAAATTTGTGGTTGTTTGCATATATAATACAAGGGCCTCTTTTGCCCATTCCCTCTGGTCTTGTCCTTGATTCCATTATTTTCATGCTTTTCCTAGTAGTTTAGATTATGTTTTAGCAAAAGCATAGGCCAGGGGAAAAATCGCAAAAGAATAAAATATTCTAATCTAGCTTATAATATAAGGGGGTTGTATTCCCGAAGGATTCAGTAGTTTAGATTATGTTTTAGCATTGGCCAAGGGAAAAGACACAAAAGAATGAAAGATCCTGATTTAGCTAATAATGTAAGAGGGCTCTATTTCCTAAAGACCTGGTAGGTGGGGGCCCAAAAAATGATTAGGATTCATCATTTATGAATGTTTTTATAACCAGATTGATCATTGAATCAGTAAAACCTTTGTTTTGAGATTTATTGGTCTGACTTTAACCAAACTGTAGTTGAATGGATCAGGGCTAAATCGGTATGCTTTTTTAAAACTCGTTTTCCCAATTAGTAACTGGTTTTTACTAGTTCTGTATCAGTATTTATCTATTTTAATCGGTTGTTTCAATTTCTTACACCAGACCAGGTTCAATCTGCCAATTCAAGTGTCAAATCAGCCAGTTTGGTCTAATTTTCATGACATAGCTGAAAGTTGCTGGTTGAGAGAACTCTGAATGGGAATTTTCTGTTGGGCTTAACTCCTTAGCCTTTGAGTTAAAAGGAAGCATTTAAAGTTATCACTCCTAGGTTAAGTCTTTGTTAGATATAACAAATTACAAATATTTTTCCCCTGAAAAGCCTCTTGACTCCAGTACATGTAGAGAGAGACACACACAGTTTAGGCTTAAATTTCTAACTGGTCAAAGCTCTGTTTTGATGCCTCAGGCTCAAGGATATACACAAGAAGTGTACAAAGGAGATGGATGAATACGTGGGATGCTTGTACTACTACACAAATGAGTTTGAAATGTGTCGCAAAGAGCAGCAAGCATTTGAGAAAGCTTGCCCTTTAGAATGAAACCATGCCTTGCCCTTTTACCCCCATGTTTGCATTAATAATAACACAGGCCGACTCATGGTAAGTGACCCAATTCTCCGGTCCTTAAATTACCCTTTGACTTGGTATTTATTTTGAATGTCTATGTTGGTTATCTAAAAAATTGCGTGAGAAATGCTTTGGAGTTGGAAATTATTATTTGACATGATAACTGGTGAGTACTTCTGATGTTGGGTCTTGCTTCAGTTTGGCACATGCTAACTTCAGTGAGGATGAGAGTTCCCAGAAAGGTAACCAAAAAAAAAACAAGAAGATGCTCAATGTGACGCTGTTCTAAATCAATGTAGATTTTCATATTTAATATTAAATTTATAGAATGCACTGTAAAAGAATTGTGAAAACGTAAATTATTTATGTTGTTCATTTTAAATTTCATACAAACATGCGTTTACATTTTGGCTTTAAGATTAATAGGATCGGGCAAATGTGATTAAGATTTAAGAATAATAAAATTTTAAAATAATTCAAGAATTATCCTTGATTTTCGTTCATAAGGAGAAATTGGATTCTGATATTTGATAGTAATATCCAATTTTACTGCTCATAGGTCCATATATTTTCATGTGAAGAATCATCATTATGTATATATGAAATTTGGACAAGAACTACTTTTTATTAATGGAAAGTCCTGAACGCGGGGTCAAATCTACTTCATAATTTCATATCAAAGAGAGGGGTCATGTTATTGAATTACCACATAACTTCCGATCCACGGAAAAAAGAAAAGGGAAAAGAAAAACAACCACAAATGATGGCACTCAAAAGAAAGGACCAAGGTGATAGGGGTGAATAGAGATTGGTGTGTTGAGCTAGTCCAAGGTGATAGTGAGGTGAATAGGGTTGCAGATGCTCTAGCGTCGGAGGCTTGAGAGATGGCTGTAGACTTGCTCGTGTTGGAGGAACTACCGGAGAAAATTCGACATTTGGCTTTGATGGATCATGAGATTGTAACTGATGTAGATGGCTCGAATGTTTAGTGTTTGAACTCTTTCCTTTTCTATAAAAAAAAAAAAAGGAAAGGACCATTTTTGCTTAGTGAGATTTGTATATGTGAATATAGTTTTTTAACATTTCAAATTTAAAAATTTTATTTGATAATTTGTAAATGAAAAAATTGATCTTTTTAGAAAACTGACCGTTAATGTATTACTTTTATATAAGATTATATACATATCAAAATAATTTCTTTTAAAAAGTAATAAATAAAGGATAAATTTTGACCTTTGAAATCAAATATGGACAAATGAGAAGCAAAATCACTCCCTAGGAAGGATCATTTCTTCATGTGCATACCTTGTTCTGATGTTAGATTGTCCAAGATGTTAGATGGTCATACCTTGTTTAGTTGGTAAGGAAAACATAAGAGTCGTGAGTCAAAAAATGTGTCATGATTAACCCACCCAACTGGATATGAAAGAGGATTTGGAAAAATGATATTTAAAAAGTATCATATTTAAATAATTAAAGTATTACATGAAAGATATAGATATCATATTTATAGGTATTAAGAAAATTAATTTAATTGATTGTTTATAATGAGTTATCGTTGATTTACTTAAAAATACCTTTATTAATAATGTTTATTAGGAATTCGTGTTAATAGAATCTTATCATATGCAATTAAGGTGGATATATCGGAAAAATTATAAATTTGGGAAATGAAATCTTAAATTTAATATGAAAATAAACTCCTTATTTGGTTACAGTTCATTATTTGTGTTACACTGACACTACCAATATTTGACTGCACAATGTAGATAATGGAAATAAAAAAAAAAGCACACTTTTAGTTTGAGAAACTTCCTCCAATCCCAAGTATGAACACAATGATTAGTGTAAATTATGCTAAAATCAAGGCTTATGTTTAGGACATAAGTGAATAATAATTCATTTACTTAACTTGCCAATTAGTTTTCACTAAGCGCCAGCTCAGATGCATTTAAGTGAGCCTGACTTTTACCCTCAAGTAAAAAACCAAAAGGCAAAAGCAAAAGTGTAGTTGTTGAAGCAAAGAACTAACATGATTGTACTCAAGATTACCTTTTTGCCCCTGCCCCCTGGTGGGGTAATATTGTAGCATCCACTGGGTGGAAGCACCTGTTTGTCTTTACATTCAATAATGGCAATTTGGCATGCTCCAAAAAAAACAGAGAAATTTACCTTATGGATATGCAAAATTAATATATTCGCATTAAACAGATTTAAAAAGTTATGGGTTTGTGAAATTGTTGTTTAGAAAAAAGTATTAAAAACAAGAAATCAGAAAGATTGTTAGTCATTTTGTTTTGAAAATCACACATAATGAATAAATGAATAAGGGAAAATTTAATTTGGAAAATAAGTTTTGATTGCAACATGAATAACAAAGTAATAATTTGCAGTAGCCGTTTGGCAATTGGTGATGAACTGATGATTATTAGGCAGCTACCCAAACAAGTTTTGAGAAAGAGTAAATAAAAAGCACTTAAACAACTTGGATTGAATCTAACAAAAATGGTTAGTTGTTCACAATGTGACGAATCAATGTTTGAATCTTTTATTAGAAGATATATTCATATTTAATATCTGATAGTGCATATAATGATATTGTCTCTATCAAATATTTGTGTTTAGCAAAAGAAAAAGAACTTATTTAACAACTTTTTTTATATTTTTTATCCTTAAACATAGCATACAATCTCTACGAATTGTAATTGATAATTATTCCTGAGTATTTCTTCTAATATAGCATGTGTCAAAAAATATGACATGATCTACTGTAATAATTGCAAACATCAAAATGTTGCGCATTTTGAAACTTCTTGCAACTTATATGTCCTTTCCTTTTGCTTGAACAATTTCACAAGTAATTTCTTTTTTTTTTAAAAAAATACTTTTCTCAAAACATTTCCAACTCTCCCAACAAAATTTGAATGCAAAACATTTTTGCTTTTCAAGACAAAATCTACAAATGGTTTACAGAAAGCTCAAATCTTTCAAACGGAACGCTGTAGAGAAGTACTCTTAAGCAAGTCGGGGTAAATATGTGGAAAAGATTATCTCGTTTTACGAAAAAATACTGTTGAACATGCATTTAATTTTTTGAAACTTTCTAAAAAAATTCATTTTCAATTCATCCAATTGCTGAAGCTCTTCCTTGGATTTATCACTTCCATGTCTATGTGTTTATTGAATCTTGAAAGCGAAGTGTTTTATATTTCTTCAGTCAGTTGCGTGTTTGGAAATCCGTTAGAAAAACGATTTTACAGATTTCAAGATAAATATGTGAGAGGAGTTTTGTCTCGACTTACATGGAACGTAATTGAGAATCACTTCTCAAACATGGTAAAGTACCTTATGAGCTACCAAAACTTTCAAATTCCACATAATCATTAGAACCATAAATGGATTCAAAAGTAATTTTTGCACAAACTAATTAAGAAATAAAACATGGTACTTCTTCGATTTTTAATGTAAAACATATTTAATTAATTTAATTATATTGAGGAAGTTAGTAAAATTATTTAATACAACACGTTTTTTCCTAATCATCTTAAATCCATCCCCTTTGTTTTACTTAATTGTCATTAAAAGAGTATCAACATGAGGTAATTTAGAGAAAAAACGGATTTAAGAGAGTATTAGAGATGGAAAAAACACTCAAAATTTTTCAATAACCGAGATTAGTGAGTCCATTTGGAAACGTGGTAGAGAAGTACTTTTACGTAAATCAGGGTAAATATGTGAATGAGATTAACTTATTTTATAGAAAAATAATGTTGAACGTGCGTTTGGACCCTACAAATGTTGAGTCAAACAGACTAAATATCTGTGTTTCACACGCGTTTGAGCTCTGCAAAGGTTGAGTCAAGTTTACCTTCTGTGTTAAGTATCTGTGTTTTGTATCTTGTGTTTCACGTTTCCTTGTATTTGTGTGTTTTGTTTGTTTTTCATATATAGGCTCTGTTTGTTTTGCCCATTGGCACAACGGGTGCGCTTACCGAAACACTTTTCCTCTCGCATAAATTGTTTCGGAATCTATATCCGTTTTCCCAACAGGCTATCCAAACGGATCCATACATGTGCATTGGTTAACTCTTACAATATTTTAATAGAATTCATCTTCCTATAAAAATAAAGTAAGTTTGTATTAATTATAAATTTACAAATTGGACCAGATCTCAATAACGTAACTTTATAACTTGTTAAAAAAATACATTTCTTTTAATAAATAATCTATTTTTATAATATTTACACTAGCGCACTCAATTGAGTGAAAGTAATAAACTCATGTGAAGTTCATTATATTTATTTTGTTAAATTTTTCAGTCATATAAGGCTATAGATTCTATTTTTATGTGAATTTAAAGTTAAATGATAATACTAAAAAAAAAGGGCACATTGATGTGATTGGTTAGTTTCAGTTTGTGATTTGCATATATAAGTTAAATGATCGTTTTGTAATTAAATAAGATATTAAAAATGACAATGTAATATAAAAATATAATTTTTTTATATTTTAATTTTAAAATATAAAATATTACAATTCAAGTATAATTTTTTGCCATTTAAATTTATTGGGTTAATATTTTTTTATCCATAGAGCTAACGTTGTTAGAATTAAGGGAAAGGAAATACGCTCTATAATTTAAAGGATTAAACTGAAATTTAATATAAATTTGGAGAATCAAGTGTAAATCTTAAACTTTTTTTGTTCGTAGTCTCTAATTGAAAATAGACTGAGGCTCTAATTCACCAAAGACGTACTTAATCAAATTCAATACTAAACATGCCTCAACTTGGATGAGAAGAAAGAAAAAAAATAACATAGAATTTTTCTTTGATGATGTTATGAAGCAAGGTGAAGAGTATGCAACATACAAAATTTGGGACAACTAAGAAATGTATGAAACTAAGCAAAGAGCAATAGAATTAATGGGATTCATATTCACAGCTAGGCTGTGTTTGTTTGTGGGTTATGAGGATTGCTTCATCATTATGGTTGATGTGCCTCCCATCACTTTCCAAGTCATTCTTGGTTGATGCATGCTCTCACCTCACCACTATATGGCCAATATATCCCTTTCATTTTGAGGTGAAATTACACTTTTGACCCAATTTATTTGAAAATCTGTGTTCATAAGTTGCTTCCAACATGTTGCATTGGTACTAAGAAAAACAGTTAACCGTATCAACTCTGCCTTGTTAATTCCTAGATGATGCATGGTCAGCACTTTATGTTCAATATGTCCCTTTGTTATTAGGTGAAATTATGTTTGTTACCAAATCTATATTAAAATATAAATAAATTCTTAATTCTAAATGTATATAATTAATTTGTACTGAGTAATAAAATAAAATAAATTAATTATTTGTAAAAATGTGCTTTAGTTCCTTAGAATACCCTTTTAATCATTTATATTGGAACTTTCTTGAGATTTGGTTATAATTTTCTTAAAACAAGGTATTAAGACATCCTAAAAAAGTAACTTTTATCCCTGAAAACAATTATATTTTAAATTAAAGTTTGCAGAATAATTTTTTCGGTTTGGAAAATTATACTCAAGAACAATGTGAAGCAATTATTATCATCGAGGATTTTAATAATTAACTTTTAAAATGAATGAAAATTGTATTGATACTCCGTAAAATTGCTATTATTTCTTCTCAAAACTAACAACTTTGATTCTACTACAATATTTTGCACTTGCAATTTAAAATACATGACTAATAATTCAAAAGGCACTTCTCATAATTTTTTTTTAAATCACATTATAATTTTTAAGATTATTTAACATTTTTGTTATATAAACTTTAGGTGACTTTTGTTGGAGAATTGTTATGAGGTCTTTTTAGGGAGGGGGCTTAATTACCAAAAAGCCCTAAGTGAGGAGTATAAACCAAATGTTATTTTTCGTACCGAAATCCGTCGTGTAGGTTATTCAATTGTTATTTGACTTTTCAGTAATTAAATATCTTCTACGGGTCAAAGTACATTTTTACTACTGAAGTTTTTTGGAGAAGCGTATTCTCCCTGAAAGTTTTTAAAGGAGTAAATTTATTGGTATAAAAAACGTAGTAATGTTGCCCTAATTAAACAGAGAGGCAAACAGACGCCCACTATATAGGATAAGATGTTACATCTTTGTATATGTGGGATAATGTTGCCATGAAAGATGAATATTTTTGCTTCAGAATTTTCTCGGAGGAGCACTTTCACCATGAAAGTTTTCTTTTAGAGTGACATAGATACTTACGTGACATCTTATCCTACGTAATAAATGTCTGTTTGTCTTTCCGTTTAATCAAGGCAATATTGTTACATTTTTACACTTCCAAGGTGAAATTGCTCCACCAATAACTTCCAAGGCAAATGAGCTCCTCTGCGAAAACTTCCAAAGCAAAAATGTACTTTAACTCAGAAAATTCCCCTTTTCGAGAAAAATGCAAAACTGTCTCCCTAGTGAAAATTTTCTTGATGAAAGGACCTAATAAATTTTTATACACAGAAAAATCCGTACTTTGTAAGTTTCATATACATACTATACCTAATTCGGATCATTCTTACCAATAAATTTTCAATGGCACTTTTCTCTATTTCCCTCTCTCTGATTTTTTTAAATTTTTTTCCTTTGTTTAGTTGCTACCTAAAACTCCATTCCATACTTACATCTTCTACCGAGCAAACTCCTCTTTTCTATATTCTCTACCATACTACAGACGTATCAATTCATCAAATTTCATAAAGTTGGCACTCTCTATTGCCTCCCATGTGATCCAACCTTTCCAAAAATATCATGAGAAGACAAATATTATTATATAAAATTCAATGCATTAGAATTGAATTTATGGTTAAGATTTTGCGTATAAACATTGTTTACTGATTCAAGTAAGGAACATAAGTGCTTCCACAAAAAGTGAAAAATTCTCTAAGTTCAAACTTGGTATACCAACTTTCATGATTTCATT
>JANTPZ010129654.1:0-24524 GCA_025593235.1 Vachellia pachyceras
TGTCTAGAAGCAGAAGATAAAAGATGATTCTGCTTGCCTTACTGATCCAAAAGATCTAAACCCAGCACCAAATTCTGAAGTCCATATCCATAAAAAATAAATAAAATAGAATAAATTTAAAATATTAAATGTATTATATAAATATATTTTAAATATATTAATTATTATAAGTATATTAATTATTAATAATATATTAAAGTATTTAATAATAATAATAATAAAATGGATGGGGACTATGCACTAAAACCGGTTCCTTTTTTTAAGGAATGTTATCATTCTGTCTAGAAGCAGAAGATAAAAGATGATTCTGCTTGCCTTACTGATCCAAAAGATCTAAACCCAGCACTAAATTCTGAAGTCCATATCCATAAAAAATAAATAAAATAGAATAAATTTAAAATATTAATTGTATTATATAAATATATTTTAAATATATTAATTATTATAATTATATTAATTATTAATAATATATTAAAATATATAATAATAAAAAAAATGGATGGGGACTCAGCGCATGGCGGGCGCCATGCACTGAAACCGGTTCCCCACAACATTCATACTTTCAAAATTTGCCTGAAACTAAATTAAAAAAATAGAAGAAAAATATTCTTCTTTTTTCCCATTTTCTGAGCTACTGAACAGAAATATTCTTGTTGAACTTTTTCTTTCAAATGTCCAGCCATAAAAAGTCATTTGCATTGGCATGTTTGGATAATTGAAATAAAACTAATCTTACATACTTAACTTGCAAACCATAAATCAAATTAAAAAAGTAACTTATACTACTAATTCATTTTGAAACTTAGAGCATAAAGTTTTCGCATCTCTTAACAAGTTCTCAATATTCAAAATTTTATTCTTCAATACAGCTTGTTCTTATTGGTAGTATTTTTTTCCCGTTTTCCATCAAAATCGGGCCAGAGAGCGAATCAGACCAAACAAGTAGGCTTATCTTTTTCCCCAACAAGTAGGCTTATCAAGTTGGGGTAACTCAGAGGTGGAGGTAACCCAACTTGGTCCCATATAAAGTATGGCCAAATTGGGAAAAAAAAAACAAGAACAAGAAGAATGAGCGTTATAAGTAAGGGTAGGAATATGTCAAATGGTATGTCGTAAGGGTAGGAATATGTCAAATGGTATGTCAAGGGTCTCCAACTTGGCTTGGTTTACTTGTCAAAAAGTCAGGTCAAAGCCTATTAATGACCTAAATATGTAAACAGGTCAGACCAGTGTTTTTAAAGTCTAACATGCAAATCTGTAAACATGTCATTTTACACACTTTTAAAAATAATTATATTTCTTTATTCTTATATTATAATTTGAAGATACAATTACATTTATATTCTATATATAAATTTATATCATATTTTTTATTATTTTGTTTTAGATAATTTATATAATTTGATTTTTTTTATATCAAGTTCCAGGCCAGGTCAGGCCAAGCCTGGCAAATACCAAGCACATGACAGGAAAAAAAAGGGCCTGTAACATGTTATGGGCTAAAGCTCAAATCATAATCTTATAAAAAAATAGTAGGTCTATCAAAGGTAAAGACTGGCTTGTCGTGTCTCTAGTCTAATTAAACAACTCCCTTGACATTTTTTTTGGACCTTCACGCAACATTGGAATTTATAAACATCTAGATGCTGAATTATGGGGTATAGTGGGAGTTTTCTTTTTTCTTTTTAATGTAAACTGGAATCCATTGATAAAACAAAACAGAACACTAGGTCAGGGGGTATGATTGCCCCCCAACCACCATCTGAAGCACAACAGATGGTGGTTGCTCATAAAAACAAAAGTTTCCTACAAGGTCATGAGCCATTCTCGCTAACCTGTCTGCCAAAACATTACTTTCTCTCAAAACATGATGGAAAACAATGTTCTAATTCCTAGTTAACAACATCCAAGCTTCATCAATAATATCTTTGAAAGGACGCCTTTCATCACAGCCACGAGTCACTAGATTAACAGCTTCAACACAATCTGTGATTACCTCGACGTTCCTATACTCGTGTATCCAACAAAGTTACAACCCATGGATAATGGCTATAAGCTCAGCAATGGCCGGGGGGACCATAGAGAGTTTACAGATGTATCCACATATCCAACGATTATTGTTCGTACTAAGAACGCCTCCACAACCACTGCGGCCCGATCTGAGCACAGATCCATCAACCTTCAGCTTGCAGCAGTCAATCATTCATATTCTGTCCTCCTATTGCTCACTGGGTCATCCTGCATAAAACTTACAATTCGACAAAATCGATTGGTCGCTACAAGCTCTAAGGAAAGAGGATTGAGCACTTGTGGGTAAGCAGTCCTCTCCCTCTCCAAAAACTTTTTTACAATGGCCAACCCAAATATCCCAACAGATGTAGCCGTGCAGAGTACACTAACGGATTTTCTGTGTAAAATCCTTCCCCGCCTGCTCCTGTAAATTCCACTTTAGCCAATCCACTCCCTGCAAGGCAAAGAACTTCTCATATGAGGAGGAATCCACCAAGGAGAGCCACCTGTCCCTAGCATTAGTACAATCACGGAGCAAGTGCATAGGAGTTTCATCCTGGTTGCATCCAAAAGGACAAGTTGCTATCTCCGCAAGACCACGCCTGGCATGCAGCTACACAGTGTGAGCTCTCCCATGGGCAAAAATTCAAATAAAGGTTTTGATCTTCTCTAGAATTGGCCATCTCCATAGCCTCTTCCAGAGAGGGTCTTCCCGCTGGTGAGTACCTACAGATAAAAAATGGTAAGCAGATTTAACAGAAAAATAACCATCAGAAGCCAGCTTCCAGTAGTGTTTATTCACTCATCTCTCCTCACAAGGGGGTATGCACTCGTAATCTGCTCAACAATATGGGGTTGGAGCCATCTATGTAACTTCCCAATATCCAACTCCCCCCATGGGGTAACAAACTCTGACACAGAAATGTTACGATCAACCAGGGATTCCCATCCTGGGAAAAGGTCAATAAGAAGGGTGTTTATCTCTGCCCAGTTATCAAACCAGAATGAAGCTCTCTCTCCATTTCCCAGTTTAACTCCTACACCTCGATGGAATCTCTGCCAAACAGCACAAATCCCCTGCCAGGTGAGAGAGGCATTGCGCTTCTTCTTCACTCTCGGAACTAAGCTCGGCCCACATTTGTACTTAGCTTTAAGGACACGAACTCAAAGGGCATCGGATTTTGTCAAGAGATTCCAGCAAAGCTTCATAATGAAAGCTTCATTGTGTCTCCTTAGATCCTTAATCCCTAATCCACCATCAGTCTTGTCTCTATTGATAAGGTCCCAAGGAAGCAAGTGAAGCTTCCTGGTGTTCGTGGTATCACCCTAAAGGAACCCCCGACTCTTCTTTTCTAGCTCATGAATCAGCCCTTTAGGAAGGAGAATAGTCTGCATGTGATAAGAGGGAAGAGCATATAACACTGCTTTGATAAGAGTGGCTCAGCCTGCCAGAGAAAGACATCCTCTTTTCCAGCCTGCCAATCTCCTTTGCATCTTATCCACAATTGGGGCAAAAGTGACATAGGAAGCCCTCTTGTGAAGGAGAGTTACCCCCCGGTATTTACCCAGGTCCCCTATCAGCACAACCCATATGTTGACTTAGCGCATTGGCGAAGGTGACGTTCTTGTAAAAACAAATCCTTGTCTTGGTTTTATTTATCTTTTGACCCGAGGCAGCACAAAACTTTGCTAAACTCCTCATCATCCCATCCGCTTGGTCTTCTGAAGCTTCTCCAAATAAGATTAAGTCATCAGCAAAGAAGAGATGTGATAGCCAGAGGCCCCCTTACTAAGTTGAATTAGCCACCAAGAACCCTCATCAATTGCTTCTTGGATAACATGGGCAAGGCGTTCCATGCAGAGGGTGAAGATGTAGGGGGATATTGGATCCCCTTGATGGATACCCCTGGAGGCAATGAAAGTGTCAGTGGCTTCACCATTCCATAAAACCCGGAAAGAAAGATTGGTTATATAAGCCATGATGGTATTACATAACTTCACCTCCAAACCCAAAGAAAGAAGAGTGTCTTCGATGAAAGCCCATTCTAGACGATCATACGCCTTCTCCAAGTCAACCTTAACAGTCATCCACACTTTGGCGCCTCTCTTCGTCTTCATAGAGTGAATTACCTCCTGGGCAATAATTATATTATCGCTGCTCTATCTTCCGGCAATGAAGCTGCATTGATGTTGCCCAACCACTTTACCAACAAAAAACCTTAGACGGTTGCTTAAGATTTTGGTAATGATTTTGTAATTGACATTACAGAGGGATATTGGTCTGAAGTCCTTGATCGTTTCAGGGTACTCTACCTTGGGAATCAAGACAAGATTGGTGTTATTAATGCCATTAACCCGAGAATGGTCCTTAAAGAAAGCCTCCACCATATCACTACTAGAGTCACCCACCATGGACCAATATTCCTGATAAAAAACTGCCTGAATTCCGTCCGGACCTCGGGCTTTGAATCCCCTAAGGGCAAAAACGTCATTCTTTATTTCTTGCGAGTAACCTCTTTAGATAGGTTAGAAAGCTCCACATCAATGAGGCTAGGAAATTTAGACTCTGTTCTGAGGGAGTGGAAACTTTGGATCTCGCTACAAAAAAGGTCCTTATAGTAACATAGAGCGATATTCTTCAGGGTCGCTTGATCAAAAACCCAATTGCCATCTGTAGACTTTAGGCCTTCAATCCTATTCCTATTCCTCTTAACAATAGCAGTAGTATGAAAGTATTTGTTGTTTCTATCCCCCTACTTAAGCCAATTGCATCTAGATTTTTGATATCAAAGAAGTTCTTCTTGGGCCAACACCTTATTATACTCCTTCCAAAGTTCCTTTTCAGTTTGAACCAAGTGCTGGCTATCCCTTCGACTTCGAGATCTATCAATACCTTCAATTCTGTGTAAGAGGTATCTCTTTTTAGCACATAGGTTACCCACATTCGTCTTATTCCACTCTTCAACCTCCGAAGTGAAACAGGAGACCTTGTCATTTCAAGAAGTCTTTACCCAACACTTCTTTACAATTTCCACAAATCATTCTTCTAAGAACCAAGCTACTTGACACCGAAAGGGAGGCTTGTGATGGAGACGATGAGTAATGGGAGAGCTCCGGAAAAGAATGGGCATTTGGTCCGACCCAAACTTATTGAGGTGATGAACTTTTGAGAAAGGATAAGTTTGGTTCCACTCCGAGTTTGCAAAGGCCCAATCAATACGTTCCTTGATTTGCCCCCTCTCCCAGGTGAACCGGTCTCCTACATGTTCCACATCAATCAAATGGGCTTGGTGAATACAGGCCCCGAATTGTCTCATTGATCTACAGTTTGGCCCAACACCTCCGCTTTTATCTTGGCACGATAAATATGTATTAAAATCTCCCATGACAATCCACGGTTCCGTAATGTGACAACTACGGTCAACAATATCCTACCAAAGTCTTTGTCTCAAGCTACTACAAGGCTTAGCATAAACACGAGAAAGAAAAAATTCCCGAGAATTATTTTGAAAATTCACCTTCACATGTAAAGCCTGAGTAGAGGAAGACAAATACATTACCGAAAACTCCTCAAGGTTCCACAAGAGCCAAATACCACCAGCATACACAGTAGCTTCAATTCTAATCCAATTGGAGAACCCCAATTTTTTATAATATTATCAGCCTTCAAACCACTAACCCGCCTTTCATTAAGAATGCACAAACTCACATTATTCATTCTGAGGATATCCTTCAATCTACCAGGGAAAGTTTTAGAGGCTGCACCTCTGCAATTCCATGACAAAATATTCATAGCTAAATAAATACAAAAGAAGGATCCTACTGCCAAAATTAGGCTTACTGGTCAGAATCAGAGATGTCTTGCAGCTCCCCATCCTTCCTTAATCATATTTAACCTCATCCTGAGTCTCAAACCATTGGTCATTTGGCTCTATGATTTCTAGGCTAGCATCACCATTATTGGACAAATTCATGGAAGCAGGGAAATTATTCAGAGACGGCCTTACCTGTTCCTTGAGACGTGACGTGTTTGGTTCCTCAAGCCCAAACTCGCACGGAATAAAAGGCCCAGCTCCATAATCCAGCACATCGGCTTCTCTCCCTGGCGCGACATCTTTCTCATGCACAAGGGAATCCGATGGCTCACCACTAGCTTCCCCTTAGTCCAGCTTGATGTTAAGAGGCCCATGATTTGAAAAGGGGCCCACAACTATATTATGAACCCTTGCAGATTGCTTCTTTTTCATGATGGGTGAAAAGACTTTGGACCTAGAAATTGGATGTCTTTTCCTTGAAGGGCCCAAGTGCTTTTATGATATATTAAAAATATTATTGAGAATCTCCTCCTTGTCAAAATTCAAAGTTGCAGCATCTTGGACCCCACAAGATTGCTTGTTCTTTTCCATTCCCAACATATACGTTCCATTCCCAACATATACGTTGATGTAATATCCTCCTGGGTCCCATATGATTGATCTTGCTTATTCCCACCCAACACAAAAGCTGACGCGCCATCTTCCTGGGTCCCACTAGTTTGAACAATTCTTTTGACTTGCTTTTTGGCTTGGTTCTTTCCTTTCCTCTCTCTTATACTCACTTTATCCTTGTCAACTCCACCCTGCAAATTAGCTCCTCCTAAGTTCTCACGCACTGTGCTAGCCTCACCTCTGAAAAGAAAAACCTGCTCCTCCGTCATGCCTTAGACAGTTTCCTTCCCCTCTTTCTTACGCCACTACATAGAGCTTACCTTTTGCATGTTAGAACTTTTATTTTCTCTAGGTGAGTCATCTCCCTCCTATTCATTCAGAACCCCAAACCTTGAACCAGGAATTTTCCCTTGCTCTACCTTCCGAGGCCGGGTAATCCCACCTCTCTTAGGTTGTTGTCTATTGTCCAGAGTAGCCTTATGCGTTCGCTGACGTGGACCAAGCCTCACCTTCATCCATTCACCGTAATGTTCCTCAACGGATACCCCAGGAATGCTTACCAAGGGGTGCTTAGGCTCCATGTGCAAAGTCGCCGCCGGTGGCTGTTTCTCCGGCACCTTCTCTCCCTGGTTCACCATCTCTGATCCTGGCATGGGGTTTTTGTTATGGTCCGACTGAAGATATACTTCTTGGGTATGACCATAAATTCCACAGTTAAAACATATGGTGCTCAGTCCCTCATACTCAATAGTAAAAATTTTCTTCCTTAAGACAAACCGTGATTGAAGCTTCTTGTTCAAATCAACTTATACGTTAAATCTTGCAAACTTCCCCCTCTCCGCAGTAGTATTTTTGGCATCCTTATGTGCAAGAGTATTAAGATCAACTTTGAGAGCTCTCCCTATTAGATTTTCCAGTTCAAGAAGGCAGTCCTCTGAGTACACATGCATAGGAAGAGTGGGGACCCTAACCCATATGGCAACCTTCCTCACTGTATTGCAGTAGGGATTGAAATTTGGACTCCATCTCTGAACCATAAGGTAATGGCCTTGAATCAACCAAGAACCTTCAAAGAGCAATTTGGTCGCCAGCATTTTATCACCTGACCTAAACACATAATAGTTATTTGAGAGATCAATAAGCTCAATTTTCATTTTTTTAGCAACCAGCAGATTCTATCCCTCATCATGTTCAGGTTTATTCTTCGTCCTAGGAGGGTGAGAATTAAAGCATCCTTCCATGGCCTACATCGCTCCCTAAGTCTTTCATCTGGCATGTTTAAACTTGGCAAAGTCTCCATTATTTTCTGCTGCTCTTCAGATAATAGGGGAGCCATATCTTCTTCTTCTTTAATCCACTCCTTCAGCTGATCATCCAAATCCCTATCAAAACTCTCATCTGCTTCGCCAGTTAGCTTTGCTTTATCCGATATCTGAGTTTTGATTGGGGTTTCCTACCACTTTCATCCCTCATTTGGGTCGCTCTATCCTCCTTATGGCATTGTTCTCCCATTATGGCATCATCCATTATGTCTATCCTCTTGCCTGTTTCATAGTGCACCTCATCCATATTATCATCAACTGGCATCTTCTTGATATTCTTCCCCAAAATCTCATCCTCTTCTGTTGATAAGCCATTACCATCTTCAAGTCTAGTCCCCTTGCCTACCACAGAAGTAGAGTGCACACCCCTCTCCATTTCTCTAATTTGTCTTCTCCATAGTAGGAGGTTTCTAGGTGAGCTCATAAAGCACCTCCACTCCAATATACCATAACTAAAGCATTTATTCATAAAGGCTACGAGAAGGGAATTTTTATGCGAACAAGCTTAGTCTCGTTCCAATCTGATTCTGTAGTCCTTGAGGAGGAACGTCCCCATATATTGGCATCTTTTCATTTTAGATTATTGTGATAAAAAACAATTGAATTTTACACAACGTTTTTCTAATAAAATTTAACACTAAAAAACATTGATGCATGAGATGAGAAGAAATTGAGATATTCATTTTAGATTATTGTGATAAAAAACAATTGAATTTTTCACAACGTTTTTCTAATAAAATTTAACACTAAAAAACATTGATGCATGAGATGAGAAGAAATTGAGATATGTGGAAGAAAGCTTCCCCGCAAACATGGGGGAAGGACGAGGACTCTGTGTGTTGCTCCATAAAATTCGTTTGGCTATTCCAAAACCCAATCTCTTCCCTTCCCCAAAGTCCCCTCCCCCTCTCTCTCTTAATTTCTCTCTGTCTACTCATCACAATCCTTCGTTTCAAATGATACGCATCAAAGAGACTGAGAACAGAACTATCACATCACAAGGTTATTACCATAAGAAGCATTCATTATCCATCTTCTTCATCTACGATTTTGAGTGAGGTGTGCATTGCAATGTGATAAGTCACCAAGTTTTGTCATTTATTCCTTCTTGTTCGTGAAATCGTATAGCTAGTTTTCTCTGGCTACTTTCAGATTATTAGCAATTTATTATTCAACGCATTATTGCTATCTAATCAGAGACCTTACCATCTATGTTCGGGGATGTCCAGGTAATAATTAACTGTGTCTTCCCTTATTTCTTACTTTCTTAAGTTCATTTCAACGTGAATCTTTTAAATCTTCCCCAAGTACGTACGATCAATTTCTGCCAAATGACTTTCTTTGTCTAACAATCGTCAACTCATTAATTTCTGGCTTCTGAGTTGTAATGTTTTACCCGTTGGGTCCGTGGTTCAATTTACGAAGGGATTGAACTAGTACTCTTATCTTAAAAGAAGAGGGTTCAATTTTGGAGAGTGTCACTTTGTTGTGGTTTCAGTCACGGTGTTTGGGAGCACATCTCCGCAGCTTAGTAAAGCTAGGTTATCTACCTGTGTTGTTAGATAGAAAAGCGTTTTTGTCATGCTCTAAATAGAAAAGGGTTTGCCTGTCATGCTCTAGATAGAAAATGGTTTACTTGTCATGCTCCAGTGTCTATAGGAATATGTCCCAATAGATTATGAGTTAGGCGTACTTCCCTTAGATCGTGGGTGAACCCAACCCCTTTCCTGAAAGTTACTTACAAAAAAATAAGTTGTAATGTTTTGTTTCAGTTTCTATTTTTTTTCCGATACAAATGTTGAGCGAGCCACTTGTATCCGCTCATTGTTAATGCATGAATGGATTTTCTATTTTCCGCTATTTCTATTTTTTTGTATGAAATTGTGAACCCTGATCAGTTTTCTTACCGTTTAATTTTTTGCATGAAAAAATTAAAAATAAAAATAAAAGCAGAAGGTCGCCGGAGAATACCAGATTGATGGTCACAAATGCCATTAGCGGATAGCCATCGAGACTCGCTAGCCGGATTAACCCTCGAGGACGTGTTAGCCAACCGAGCCGCCGTGTCGAGCCATCAGCTCACAAACCATCGACGAACCCTCCTTGACGTCATCCGTGAAGACGAATCCTCCAAAAAGGATCGCAAGTCTTGGAAAGCCTTCAAAGACAAGCTTCTGCTCAAACGCGCCGGATCTGCTTGGACTTCCTCCGTCCTCATCCCAGCTTCGGATATCCCTTTCCCTATCCGGAATAACAGAAACCTTTTCGCACAGCTCCCCCGTCGTAGCTCCGTCCGAATCCTTACGTTCTCCCCTGTGGACGTCACGACTCACTGTATGGCTGATCCCACCGAAGAAGCCATCAAGAGCTCCAACCTCGCTGCCATGTTCACGCGCCAGCGATCCACGCGACAGGTCGGGGATGCCTTTTTCCCCGACGATAAACTCAAGCCTCAGATGTCCCGCCCGAACTCCGCACGTCTGGCGGCGGCGGTGCGCGCGGATTCCATCCGGCGAGAGCGCGTGGTGACATTTTGCGATGATGACAGCGATGACGATGAGGATGGAGACGGCTACAACCGCCAGCGGAAGAAGGAGAGGCAGATGTCTGCTAGGGAAGCTGTAGCAGCGCAGGAAGCGGCGGAGGCAGCAGCCATGGCGGAGGAGGAGGAAGAGGAGGAAGATGAAGAGGAAAATCCGTTCGGGACTGGGGGAGGGACGGTGACGATGTCGCTGATGGACTTGTTGGAGGAGACGGATCGGCAAATGGGGCTGCAAGGATCGAAGTACAGAATGGAAGACGACGACGACGAGGATTTTGATGAGGATGAAGACGACGACGACGACGAAGGTGAGGAGCACGATTGCTGTGTGTGCATGGTGAAGCATAGAGGTGCGGCTTTTGGGCCTTGTGGGCACTCGTTTTGCAGGATGTGTTCCAGGGAGCTCACTGTGAGCAAGGGAAATTGTCCTCTCTGCAACAATTTCATCCTGGAGATTCTTGAGGTTTTCTGATTCACAACACTACTTACTTTGTTGAGCCTGCATATTTTGATTTTTTTTCTAATTTGTTTTTTATTAAAAAAGTAAAATTTTGAGCTTAAAGTGAATTTTGATATGTAAACACGTGATAAGGTATGGGTTTATTCACACAAACCGAAGTAAATATGTTTGGCAAAACGATGGAGAAGTACTTATGGGCTTATTCACACAAGCCGAGGCAAATATATGGAGGAGATTGTCTCGTTTTACAGAAAAACACTGTTGAACGTGCTTATGGGTATAAGCACCTTGTTGCCAAACAAGCACATTGAGTGTTTTGGCTTATCTTATTTTAATTTTTAATGAAATATAGACTTATCTGAAATAATATTGTTAAAACACATTTATCGTATGTTAAAATAAAATTTCTTTTATATACTTATTTTATAGATTATAAATTACGTTGAAAAATGTAGTTTTTACCGTCAATCTAAATAGACACTGTAATGTTGAACTTCAATTTTATATAAAGTCGGCTACATGTTTTTTCCTTTCGCGACACTTTAACAAGAAGATATGGTGGGTTGCATAAAGTTATACCAGTTCATATTCATAGTAGTACATTTCATTCTTAAAGTAAGAGATAACTGAATTTCTTTTAGGGATTAAGAAGCTAGTCAACTGATATATTTATCATTATTCTCCAAAGTAATTTTTTTGTTTTAAAATTAATATATAATTTAATCATAAAGATAAGTGTCCAGAATATGTGTCATAATAAGTAATCTATTTAACCTTTTAAATTTTTCTAAAAAAGTCAATTGGTTCTTATATTACGAACTAGGGTTAATATAACAGTTTTTTAACTAATTTATATATATTAAGAAAATGAAATAAATTTCTTATTTGTATAAATTAACATGATTTATAAATCTACAATACCTCTTTATTACATTAAATTATAAAGCAGTTTACAAGTTAAATAAATTAATTTTGGAATATAAATAACATGAGACAAAATAAAATGAGATCTTTATATTTAAGGACAGATCAAAATACCAACTCTTATGTTATGAATACTTGATTAGAGAACATATAACACACTCATATTTTAATATTACTTGTGATTTATCTTAACTCTGGAGCCAATTGATTTTGGTTATGATCATTGTGGCCTTGTTTGATTAAATTGTGGCTTATGGGTTAAATGCTTTAATTGTATGATAAGAATACACTTTGGTTCCAACCGCAAAATTAAACATTAAAATTTTGCTTTACTCTAATACTAATTAACTTCTAGTCTAATCTATTTCCAAAAAAAAAATAAACAGGTCCTAGGACATTAAAATTTGGCCATGCTCAATGAATGAATAGCTGCAACAAATGTTAGGTAATAGAAATGGCTAATTTCTCATAACATGATAAACCGAAATTCGAATTATAAATAAGAGAAATATTCACATTTAGTGATATGCTTCAAATATGATTACCCCTAGTAGTAGGATACCTGTATTTAAAAAGGACGAAAACACTAGCGAGCAAGCAAATAAGTTTCATTCCAAACTGATATACCTTAATTAGTACAACGTCGGCTAAACAAAACAAGAGTTTTCAAGAGCAATCAACCTCAAATAGTGTTAACCATTAGATACATTCATTAACCACAACATAGCTTTGACCTTCAACTTTTCATGATGAACCCCTCCACATGAATGTAGATGGCTTCATCATCTGATGAACAGGACATAAATCAGGTTGTCTAACAATGTAGATTTGATCTCCCATTTTATTGCCTGAGTCCTGATTTCTATACCATGTCCACAAAGCCCATGTGTCATTTTTTACCTGAAAATTACATATCAAACCACTCCATAAGAGATCATCAGCAAGAGTTGGATACTTTTCATAAATGAGTGTATTCTTGTTATTTCATCAGTATGCCGCTCTTTCATATTTTTCATTTATGCTAATAGTTTTTTCTTATTTAAAAAAAAAATCTTGATCTCTTTAGTCCTGTATTGGGGGGGGGGTAAGATTGAAAGTACCATCAAAATACTACTAAAAGAGCAAAAGAGAAGCATGAGAGGATCCGAGTTCGATGTAATGCATATAATACAGGTATCAAATTGTGTGCATTATCCTATCTTCTTCAAAATGAACTTGATCCAGGAGTCTGTCTACTTGGTTCAGCACCATTGGATTTAAAATACTGAGTGCAGACTTTCATATGTTGACGGATTTGCTTGTTTGAAAACCCTTTTCAGAATAGCTTTTACGGATTTCGAAGTAAAACTTAGGTTTTAGAGAATAGATTGTAAAGAATAGCTTTTACGGATTCCAAGGCAAAACTTAGGTTTCTAAACCTAGGTTTTAAAAGATTGTGTTGAGGAAGTTATTGGCTTTTACAGAATTTGAGTCAAAAATAGGCAGCAAAGAGGAAAGCAAAAAAAATAAAAAGTAGGAAAAAGAAAATTTATTAGAAGAGATGGTGTCATTTAATAAGAAAATAACTTTTTAAAACCTAGGTTTTAAACCGAGGTTTTGTATCCAAAATAGCTTTTCTAAAAAATGTGAGTACTTGGACAAAACTTAAGTTTTGGGGTAAAATCTAGGTTTTGAAACTAGACCTAGGTTTCAGGATCGGAAGCCGAACAAGCTCAATATATTGCCTACTATGAACAAGTTAGTTAAAAAGATTAAAAAAAGAAAATCAAATGCTAGTAAAAAGTTATGCATTATGATTTGGATCCTCTATTATGACATGAAGAAAGTGGTACCTCTAGAATTCCATGGCCAAAGCTACTTTCCCTGAATGCACTGAACTCCGGCTGCCGATCCCAGCAAAACTTACCCTGTGCAGGGCCAGATGTAAAGTTTGTTGCACAGAAGCCTCCCATATAAGAATCAGGAGTACTTGATGGATCAGGACATTTTCCAGGTTCATCTGCAAAATGGATTGACATCTTCTCTCGGTTGCCTCCATCCCCAACAGAAATATAGACAGGACCACATGGATCTAAACTGTAATTGTAAACCCGATTTGACCTCTCATAAGCATGCACCTGCTCATCAATTTTCAGAACCAGAAAATGAGTGAAGACTCGAGGTCTTAGAATGGAAGATCATTAAACATCAAAATCGTTTGCGTATATCATAAGTGTGTGCAAGCACTTTTGAAAAACCCATACAACAAACCCGCAGTGAACACATGCAGGAGGCAGAGAAGCTGATCTCTCTCTCTCTCTCTCTCTCTCACACACACACACACTATATATATATATATTTTTTTTCTAGTTCCCTGCTTCATGGAAATTTACGGCTCCAATTTGTTTTTCGAAACATAACCATTTATTTACTTTGGTGTTCAGATTTAATTCATTGAATTAATATATTAATGCAGAAGCAGCCAATGCTTTTTAATTACGTATAATATAAACATAACAATACATTAACACAAGTTGTTTTTCTCGCTCATAGAGCCTACAAAAAACTCATTAAGGAATAAGGACCTGTTCCACTGGTCAAAAAACTTTTTTTTATTGGATTGGTTTCATTATATATCATGTGATAGAAGCAAGTTAATGAACCTAAACGGATTGAATCAAATTAAAAGGTGAAAATAACTCACATGCCCATTAAATACTATATCCACGCCATATGAGTATAGCAGTTCTTCCATCTCCACCCTCATGCACTCAGCTTCTCTGTAATGTGCCACATAAGAGCTATACCACGGAGGATGCCAAGTAGCTATAAGCCAGGGAGTTATAGACCTATCAAAGCCAGCAAGATCTCTTTGCAACCACTTATATTGTTCAGCTGGTGAGGATGGTCACAGTTAATTTTCAAAGTTTACAATAAATAAAATATATTAGCTCAACTTGAATCAGTGCATGCATCAATTCAAAAAACAAAACATATATGGTTCAAGCCCAAGAAAATATAAATGGATTTCAGGCATATTCAAAATTCTATCAATTGGCCTCTTTCTCCCTGATTGCTAATACACTGGTTAACTTCCAAAATCGAATGTTGTTCAAATATCACAGTTTCTTTTTTTAGTAAAATAAAAAGGTCCATGACTTCAAAGGAGTGGGAGAAAGGGTAATGGGTAGAGATGGAACCCAAGTACACCAAGCTTAACTCAGAAGAGAGAGGCCGTTCTATATGAGCTACTCAATCAATGGAAGTAGCCAATGCTTTCCAAAACTCAGCTAGGGGGAAAAAATCGTCATAGTTAACCATCCTGTTGAGCCAGGCCTCCAAAACATATAATTTCAATCTTCAAATTCTTTTTTGGTGATAATTTCAATCTTTACATTTATTAAGGCACACCTATATTTTGAATGAGGCTAAACAAACAGGTTCACTGACAACAATGCTACCAGTACCAACCAAAAAAGGGAAAAGAACTTATACCTGATTTATCATAACCAATGTAAGCCCCAAGCATAATAAAATGGATTCCACCAGCATTAAAGGAGTAGTAAAACGTGGATGAAGACCCACTTTCTTCAGAGGGGAAAGCAAACCTAGAACTATAAGCCACGAATGTCCTGTTAAATGCCTGTTCTTCTATTTCATGATTTCCTTCGACCACCATCATTGGAACGTTGGAAACCAATTTCTGCATAAACCTGGAATTATTCAGTTAGTGTAGCATAAAAGGTTAAAAAGCAAAGCATTGTCGTCCAAAAAAATTTTCAAAAATTTTATACAATTTTTCCATTTACATTCCCCAATAATCCCATCGAGGCTGGTAGGTCTCATGTATGGGAGTTTCTGGGAATGAGCAGGAATAGCAGTCAGAGCCAGTTCCATTTGTTAGATAAAGATTTGCATAGGTCACATCACCGATCAATAGAAAAAGATCAGGTTTATTATTGATCAGGTGATCAATGGTTGTAGTTGTATTATATGTAAGGCCAAGATCTCCCACTACCCCAATTCTGTCTGGATAGCTCCGTGGACCAGAAGCTGGCATTGTCTTGAAATGGTATATGTCACTCATTGCTTGTAGAGAGGAGTCTCCACATTGATAATAGTATATTGTGCATGGTTCCAACCCTGTATAGAATGAAAACCGTCTTAATAATATAACATGCGACTTTCCGAGGGAAAAACATAATGAGACATTCCTATGGGAAATTACTGAAAGTTTCTCCACTGGCAGGCAAGGAAGCATAGACACCAAGAAATACAACACCCTGACACAATAGGATCTGAAAATATTGTTATGTCCATGATCCTTTTCTGAAGTCCCTCACTGCAATCATGACACAACTATATGACATGAGATGAACTCGTACACAACTCCTTTTTTGAAGTGTCAGGGCTTAATAACTAAGGAAAATTTTTCAATGATACTGTTTGAGATGAATGAGCATTTTTAGTTAAAAATCCCTATTAAATTTCATGCATAGACAAGTCTACTGAGATATGACAGTTCCTTCTAATTGACACAGGATAGAAATGAGACATTGACAGAGTGCAAAAGAATCCTCATTATGGTTTATTCTATATAAATTCCCCTCAAAATTTTGTTTTTCTCCCACAAAAACTAATTTATATTTATGGGTGTTAAGTCGAAAAGCCCTCACCTGAAGTTATATTCTCAGCACACAAACGAGCAGCCATTGGGGAATCCCATTATTAGTGTTTCTCAATTAAAATTATAAAATATGAAGAGACATGTATCTTATAAACAAACTGTAAGTGAATCAATAAAACTGAAAAGAAATGGTGATATATAGAGATGTAATGTAAGATGTGCCCACTGTTTTCTTTCAATTTTAAATCCACAAAGCTCACCTACAAGTTGAACGTGATGGATGATTCCAGAGGTATAGTTCTGAAGTCCTTCGAAAGGATAAAGCTGACTATAGGTGAGAGAATGGCCTCTGGCTTCATGCACTAATTCAGATTCTGAGGTTCCATAATAAACAATACTTGAGACAGCTCTAGGATCCAATGGCTTGATATTGTCGCCAATTTGAAATTCCCCTGATATTGTCCATAAATTCAATACCTTTGATCAACAGAAGAACATGAATATGAAAATGTTACAAAAATCTTCCTTTTCAAATAAATCCAATAAATGCTAGCAGATTTGCCTTGATTCCCAACTCTGGAATATATCAGAAAATTTCCTTCATCGCAGAGTCACCTCCCACTAAAATAAATAGTGATAATTGGACCATTTCAAGAGAAGTGCGTTGTAGAAAACTAGGAAGGGAAGTGACTCCAAATTATCTAACAAAAGACCAAAGATGGAATCATAGTGACAATATCCCACATTAAAATATTTGATACTTGAAAAAGAAAGACTAAAATGAATTTTCGCTTTAGTGCTAAAAGCTGATTCAATCCACCAGTGAAATGCTGGTTGAAAAAGAATCCAACCAGTGAAATATAGCTCACTCAAGCAACAAATTAGAGTAAAACTAAATTTTAGTCCCCGACAAATCTAACAGATTGTTAATCATCCCCTGAACTGAGGTTTGGGTTAATGGTTCGGCAGAATGCTAGCTTTGGCGTTGAGTTTTGAGTAGAGATAGAATGAAAAGGCAGTATTACAATTGTTCTAGACCATATGAAATAAAAAAAATATTCACCAAATCTGTTAAGCACTAAATAGATTTTCTCATAAATTAATTAAGAAAATAAGAGTTTGTAGATACCTGTAACCCATGAGATCCAAACTGAATCATGGCTGACCGAGAGAGACGCCGAAATCTGCTCAGGCTCAAAACCCTGAACGAGGCGGCGAACGCGGGGATCGGTGTCAGGCAAATCAACGGCGACGCCGCGCAGACTAGGATCGAAAGAAACAGTGACGGGCTCAAAGGGACCATCAAGGGTAGTCGGAATATCGCAGCGAACCACGGCGACAAGCAGATTCAGCAGAAGAACAAAACCAGGAGAGCTAAAAAGAGTGAGAAGAGAAAACTTCGGAAGATCACCATCTTCAGAATTTTCCATTTTTGAGAACTGAGGCAGACAGAGAGAGAGGGGGGGAAAGGAAGGGGTGAAAAGGGAACATCGGGAAGCAACTTTCAATGTGGATTGGAGGAATCTATTGGGGATTGGAGTGTGACAGTTGATGACCGTTTTTGAGGGGTGAACGTGGCGCCGCGCGAAAAAATGTTAACAAGTTTTTTTTGGATAGATTAAAAACATAAACAACTATTTAAATTACCGTTAAAATTCAATTTGATCCCTTATAGTTAAAAGTATACTTTTAAATTTTTATTTTAATGATACTAGTTTCATTAACAAAAAATGATGTCTCAACAAATTTTATTGACCACTCAGCAGTTAAATGAAAATAAAATATGATTAAGTTTTAAGATATAAAGATATATTAGGTTCTGTATTAAAATTTAAACATATTTTATCTGTATTTAATTGTAGAATCACTTTTTAAATTTGCTAATTAAGTATATTCTATTAAAAAAGCTAACATCGTTAAGATAAAAGAACTAAAGTGCACTTTTTAAACATAAATAATTAAAATATAATTTGTATAAACTTAAAAAACCAAACATATACTTTAACCATTATTTTTTAAGAATTACCAGTCTCTCTCATGAAGACTAATTGATTTCTTAAAATATAATTCCAGTTACGTTTTTAGTAAAATATTTAAATATAAATAAAATGGTGATTTTCTAAATGATAAAATATTTCATATCTCAAATTATATAATCCATCTCATAATTGGTTATTACTAATTTTCAAATATAAAGTAAGTATTTTTCACTAAAATACACAAATAAATAAAAATAATTAGATAATTAAGATTTCAAATTTTTTTCAACTATATCCTTCTTTAACATCAACAATCACTAATTATTTATTATGTTGGAGGTAAGTAATTTTGACATGCTACTAAAGGTAGTTTAGATAAGAAGTTGTAATTACTTTTAGAACTCCATAAAGTGTCTTATGAATTAAAGTATAATACATTGAACAAAGTGAAAGAAATGTGTCTAGACGGAAGCATTGCACATCAATCACTGCTCATTTAGAGTGGTCGATTCTTCAACCAGAGAATGCTTCTCCAAGATGGCCCCTGTCTCTAGACACAACATGAAAAATGGACCTAATTAATATATAGACATGAATCATGTGTTATTCATTTTTATAGTCCCATCCTGAAAATTCTAAACATATAAATCCCACCAATTCTATCCCAGATTTGAGAATGAAAACTAACTAAAATCTGGTCTTAGGAATTTGCATCTGACTTGAGAACACTCCATTCTAAAACCATAGTAGGAAACTTGAAAGACAAGAAAAAGAATTAGCTCAGCACAATGTACCTTCCAGGTCGAAGTATCTTGTCCTTATCCAGTATGGTGAGGTCCACAACAGTGGAACCTGCACGACCCAACGGAAGCAGGCCACCATACACATAGGCATAACTTCCCCGTTCCCCAGAGGTCCTTAAAATTATTGATACAAACACTACTTTAACTGTCCACTTAGATTTGCACTGGTCAGGGCCAAGGCAGTACCCGAGCGAGGACTGAGGAGCAACGTCCCTATTGAAACTGTAGTCTGGGACTCTCACGTCTCACCCCTATGCTATTAAGTCCTGGGTTCAAAGATTGTTCAAGAACACTTGATTCTCCTGTAATGCATCCGAAGAATACCATTACACAAATGAATAACGTACCTATTTGAAAAAACGTTTTAATAATGCATTTTGGCAGAATGCATTTATATTTCGATGAATATTAAATTCATAGTGTATTTATTCTGTCAAAAATAAGTTTTTGTTCGGAATGTATTTTGAAAGAATGAGTTATCAAACGCTAGAGTTTGCAAGCCAACGGACTTTTGGGTTCAAAATACATTTTGGACCTCAAAATGTGTTTGCCAAATACGCGCAATATCTTGAAGCTAAACAATAGAATGAGATGTAAGCTAATTTTGCTTCAAAGTTCAAATCCATTTCTTGAGCTGACACACTATATTTAAACTAATTTGAGCTGACCCAGCATATTTCATCATTTTATCGTAGCCCGTCTCTTCGATTCTAAATATAATATTTTATTTGTAGTGCAATTATAAACTATGTCTTATATTTAGGATTGGAGAGATAGCATGTAACTTTTAGCATGGTATGTGACTTACAGACCTCGTTTTAGCACAACTGTAACTGGACCTGGAAGGAGGGAATCAAGTAGGCCATGAGGCAAATAGTCAGTCACAGCAAAACGCTCAATGCCTGATACGTCCCCAACAGAAATAGCCAAGGGGCATGTATGTTTACGTCCTTTAATCTCATAAATTCTGTTAACTGCATCCAACGAACTGTAAAAGGCAACAGTTAATAACAAAATAGAATCCAATTTCACGCAAACAACTGAGATAAGCAGAAACTGTGAAAAGCATGTTGGGTCTGAGATATAAAGAGGAAATTGATGTAAAATGGAATGGTTTAATTAGCCTCTTGCCTTCATTGATCTAAAGTTTGAAGCCCTGATTCAATGACACGACTAAAGCAATATCAAGCCAAGATAAGAATAATAATAGTAATAGTAGTTATGCTATGAGGATTTTAAACAAACAAGTTGTGGGCAGAGTATGAAAAGCACGTACTAAAATAGCATGCCATGCATCACAAGCAAACCCATAGAGTGTATCAGTGGGTTCAGCAATAACCTTCCCAGCTCCCAAGGCTTCAACTGCCTTTGCAACAAAGGCATCGGTTGCTGGAAGAACCACCCCAATCTTTCTTTCAACACCCACCTCACTATTCTCCACACTGCAAACCATATTTCTGGAAAATTTTCTGTTCAGCCTCCTACTCTGTTTGAACTGAGGCACAAACCCCAACTTGTAGACCCCTAAGGCACAGATACAATACACTCAGAAAGCCATTTCAATATCTAGTAACGTTAGATTAAGGTCTTAAGATGAAAAGAGACATCACGGGAAAGTACTAAGATGCACGCACGCGCACCCACACAAGGCACCTCGGAAAGAGATTATGGGAATGGGATGGGATGAGCGTGGAGAAGAAGAGGCGATGCTTGTGCTGCTATTCTGGTGGCAATGTTCATTCTAGCTGTGGCCTATTCATTTTTGTCAACAACGGGTCCATTCACACGCTTCAACCTTTTTCGGCTACAAGATCTAAGCAGCATGACAAAATACAAGAAAACAAAGAGAAGTGTCCCAACATTAAGAGTTAGACATGAGAAGGAAAAAATGCAAAAAAAAAAAAAACCAGAGCCAATTAACAATAAAGGAGGAAGTTAACGTGGTGAACAAAAGAGGGAAACTGGGTCAGAGGAAGAGAGAGGAAGATAAATTTACTAAACCAACCATGAAAGAGCAGAGCATATTTGGTTTCGGCCACGTTTGGTTTTGTTTGGTTTCATAGGGAGAGATTGAGGGAACATGACTTTTCAATGGAGGATACCGTTAATAAAAAAAATACAAAAATCTGATTGGAAGGTCACTTTCTTCCCTGAAAAGATAATATTTCGGACAAAAATGCCATTACAAATTTTTGGTGTCATCCCAACCTTGGACAAAATTTGCACAAATTTCGTATATATTCATAGAAAGATCTCCGACACTCAGCTTATATTCATTAATTAACAAAGGGTAAGGGTGGTTAAGTCTTTTTCATCAATTTTACCTCTCCCCCTGCCGCGTTTTATCACTAATATACCAAATTTGCGTTTTATCTCTCATCCCAAACATGGGAAAGTATATAATGTTGGGATTAGTGCGCACACGCAGCGGAATTTAAAAATTTTCTAATCCCAAATACGGATATATCAAAGGCGTTTAGATTGAAGAAATGAAGCCGTACCTTTTGTGTTTCGAGTTCATCCCTTCTTTTGCGTTTGGATCTTTTCAGATTCCACAACCTTCCGCGTTCTTGCTTCCGATCACGAGGAGCCAACGTTTATTTGATCACCTCCCTCTACCGGTATCCACGCAAGCAATATCCAACAATGGTAGCGTGCCAACGCCTCTTCGTTTCACTCTCTCTCTAAGGTTTTATGGCTCAAGAGTGAATTCAAATTCAGAAAGGGATGCTTCTACTGTTCACAAGCACTCATATTTGTAGAGCTCATGGAGTGTATCATAATCCAAGATTAATCTTTTATTAATCTTGAAAAATCCGAATTTTGAATTTAAAAAAGATATTCAAGATCAATCTTATTAATCTTGAAATTTGAAATCCAAATGATATCTGAGATTAATCTTTATTAATCTTGAAATTCGAATTTCAAAAAGATATTCAAGATTAATCTTGAAATTTGAATTTCAAAAAGAATATCCAAAATTAATCCTTATTAATCTTGAAATTTAAATTTCAAAATATATTCAAGATCAATATTGATGAATCTTGAATTTGAATTTCAAAAGGATATTCAAGATTAATCTTTATTAATCTGTAAATTCGAAATTTAAAATTCAAAATGTGAAATTCGAATTTTGCAATCTTGATTTTGATTAAATTGATCTGATTAAATCATATCCACTTAATTAATCCAAATAATGAGCCAACGAATTTAATTTATCTTTATAAATTAAATTAACGTTAGTTATTTAATTTATCAGATAAATTAAATATTAAACTAACACACAAATATTATTTACATAATATTGTGCAATTTCGAATTTTAACATATATATATATACATATATTTAAAATTCGAATAAATCCAATAAATAAAGCTCATGTTGGGATGTTTTTGTGTACAACTCTATAGGCCCATATAAAGTTAGCAGTGGATTAATCTCAACACAAGCCCACAAGTCGCAAGCGGTCTCTAGCAAGATATTACGACTACCCAAATCATACGGGGATCGTTAACACGACGCAACCTTTTATACAACCACATCACATCCCTTTTGTCAAGCGATATCTCAATCAAAGATGAGGCATGGATGACGTCATCCTCCTCCGACTATTACTTTCTCAATCCCTGAGTAGTTTGATCAAAGAAACGAAAATCCCTTTTCGTTACAGTATGACCATTCATTTCTCAAACTCACTTATCGAGGGGTCCAGTAACATCTCTTAACTAATGTGAGAGACAAATCTCATCTTGATCACTTACATTCCTTCACATGAAAACCCTTAAGCCTGATTATAGCCTTTATCATCACCCGATGAAAGGTGACTTTTGACTAGGTCAAAACTTAGTGACTTTCATGCAGGAATCCATGATGATCTCAGGTCAAATGGCATTTGTGATGTGATTACACATGAGATAAGCTAATGACTTAATCCATGCAACTTTCTCATATCGGGTCGATCCAGCACCTTATATTCTTACAAGTGCCTATGACTTTGATTCGTATCTCCATACCTCATAAAAGTCACACTAGTCTTACCTTATCCATGTTCCCGCACAGACAACCAACCAGGGACATTTAAGATAATATTCATAATTCATCTATGAATGCAATTATCATAATAAACATGTAAAACATATGATAATTAAATGAAGAAAATAAATAATGTGCAAAGTACATTGATTGGCCCTAGGGTACAATTTCCAACATATAATATGTGCTATCTCCCCCACCAAGCATGGCCTAGAAGAGAGGAATCACATTTCATGTTCAAAATCTATTCCATATGTTGAACACTGAAACGATAAATTTAAATATGCATAAACATATATATTCTTTATTATTTATAACTCGGTATCATTTTTTCCTTGACTTACAATTTAAAATCTCCCTTCCGTATATACATATACATACACACACATGTATCTATATGCATCAAAATTAATTCCTCAAAGCATGATAAATTAACATTTGAATATTCACTGTGACAAATGAGAGGTATTTACAATGAATGTTCAATAGTGCTTTAAACATTATTATTTCTAGTAAGATTGTGATAAGCAAAAAAAAAAAAAAAAGATTGGGTGCTTCACCATTTTTTTGTGAATTTTTCATATTTATTAAGCATATATATTTTGATAATTTTAGTGTCAATGCCTATAATTATAATGTACGATAACTTATGTTTATTTTACAAATTGAATTTTATAATTTATATTATATTATTTTTTGGGAAACATAAATAATATTAAACATTTCAATTGGAATTTTATTTTATGGGGCGCAAAATTAGTGAAATAATGAACATCTTATCTCTGGATAAGGAAATTTAAATGCTTGCCACTAAATTTTTTCCAAGAAACATTGTGAACAATATTTTGTAGACTGCAGTTGGCCAATTATTTAATGTTAAGTTATATAAAAAAAAATCTTTCGTCAATTATTTTATTAGTGAACATGCCAAAGCTAATAATCACCACTAGCAGCCTAGCAGTCCCTAAGTTTCGCTTTGAAACATCAATATTATTGCTATATTAATATATCATAAAATTTTGAACAAATTGTACTATTAACAGATCTCATTCTTCAAACAACAACCAATGCACAAGGACAATCACCCGTATCTTATTTCTTAAAGCATTACTCAAGAAACAAGGGGTTGAAGTCAAAATCTTAATTATTCAACCCTAAAAACTTGCCACAAGTTTAGTGAGATTGAAATATTTAAGGTTACCAGGAGAGAAAAAACTTCAGAAGGATCAAGAATGTCCTTACAGACTTGGTCAAACCACTAAGGCAACAAAAAACCATCTATGAAACATCTAAACCCTACAAGGAAGCAAACACAAAGGTGGTTTTAATTTATAGATGTAATAGGCAATGACAACAAAAAATTGCAATAACATGTTGTACAGCCTGTCTTACATATATATTACAGAAGATGAACTCAA